>BDDC01001819.1:0-10541 GCA_001662425.1 Chlamydomonas sphaeroides | reverse complement strand
CCCCCCCCCCCCTTTCCCCCCCCCCCCCCCCCCCCCACCTCGGGCCGCGCCGTGCCCCGCTCCTTGCCGCGGCCGTAGCTGAAGGCGTTGCGGGCGGCCCAGGTGTCGCCCAGCTCGTCACCGTTCACCCAGCTGTTGTGGGGGCCGGGGATGGGGGCAGGAGGGGAAAGGGGGGGGGTACGTGTCGGGTGCATGCGGAACGGTGGGGTGCGGGCCTGTGACGGGGGGCCGCAGCGTGGGCAGGGCGACGCCGGGGGCGGCGCTGCGCATGCCCCCGGTCTCCCTTGCGTCCCTTCCTCCGCGCCCTGCCGCCTTTGTCGTTTGTCCCCTCCGGCGCACACGCCCGCCATGGCCCGCTGCCGGCCTACACGCCACACGTACCCTGCCGCCTTCACCCCTCGCACATCCCCGCCCCCACCTGCCGGCGCCCACTCGCTCGTTGACCATGGACCCGTAGTCGCCCGCGGGGTTGGAGAAGAGCCTCGCGGAGGCGGCGGACAGGCCCTGGGGGTGGTCGGGCGGGTAGGGGAGAAGAGGGGGCCGTGGGGTTGGTGGGATGAATGGATGGTGTGCCAGCAGCAGCGCAGGGGAGGGGGCGCAAGGCAGCGACCCGAGGAGCGGCCCGCAAAGAGGTTGGCAAAGAGGCTGCTGCCAAGGCCCCCTTCTCACACCTGCGCCGGCATGGTGCGCACGTTCCCCCCGGGGCCAAGTGCACACACGAAACACACACGTTCCCCGTCCCTCCCTCCTCCCCCCGTCCTCCCCCGCCCCACCTGCGCCTGCATGGCTCGCGCGTGCTTGGCGATGAAGTTCATGTCGTCGGGCTCGGGCGCGGCGGCGGCGCTGCGGGCGGAGGGGGGGCGCAGGGGGACGGACGTGGTGCCTTGCCAGCGTGGCAACAGCGTGGCAACAGAGCCGCACGGGCCGTCCCCTCGCGGTCCCAGCACACGCAGCGCCGCGGGGACAGGGAGTGCTGCGCACCCGAGGGCGGCTCCGCCTCTCATCGCACATCGCCCAGCACCCTCCGCCTCTCATCGTACGTTGCCCAGCACCCTCCCGAACGCTGTCCTCAAGCCACCCGCACCCGCGCCCGCACACGCACCCCTCCTCGCACGCACCGAGCAAACAAGTCGTCCAGCAGCTCCACCACGTTCTGGAAGCTGTCTCGGAAGATGCCGCTCATGTTGCACAGCACGTCCACCCGGGGGCGGCCCAGCTGCTCGAGGGGCACCAGCTCAAAGCTAGATGGGAGGGAAGAGAGGGGGAGGGGAAGGGGGAGGGGAGGGAGCTGAGGTGACGCAACAAGACACGCTAGGCGGGGGCGTGTGAGCGCCCACCAAAGGCCCGGGACCATGGGAGCGGGCCCCCTCGCGTGCGTGGCTCTTTCCACCACCCCCTCCACCACCACCACCACCCACTCCTCCACTCCCCCACTCCCCACGGCTAATATGCCAATCCCCCGGGGCGTCGTGTGTCGGGTATATGTTGATTATTACGAACACACGCCTCCCCCCCCCGCCTCACCGCGCTACCCGTCCGGTGCCCTCCCGCACCGGCACCGCGCCCACCAGCGCCAGCACGATGGCTACCGACTCGCCCTGCCGGGGGGGGAAGGGGGGAAGGGGCCAGGGGTGTCACTTGGAGGCAAGAGAGAGGGGGCGAGGTGCAGGGGCAATGCCGGCAGCACATAGGGGTGTGCAGCGGCTTGGCGTCCGGCGCCTGACGTGGACCAGCGGCGGGGGAGGGGCGCGCTCCCCCGCCCTCGCGTCGCGCTGGGCCCACCCCGCCCCACCCCCATCCCCCCCACCTTGCTCTTGATCGAGTCCAGCCCCCACAGGTTCACGGCCACCGTCTCGGGGTACGCGCCGCCGGGGGGCCCGCCGGGGCCGCCCGCCGCCGCCGCCGCCGCCGCCGCCACCGCCGCCTCCCTGGCCGCGGCCGCGCGGTGCTGGTCCAGGATGGCGGCGGCCACGGCGGAGCCGCGCGCCATGGCGGCGGGGGAGGGCATGCGGTAGGGGTCGAGCGCGTGGATGTTGCGGCCTGGGGGGGGTGCGGGGAGGGGAACCGAGGGGAACGAGGGCAGGGCAGGGCAGGGCAGGGCAGGGCCAGGGGGGGCCGGTGAGTGGTGAGCGGTTGTTGCTGCTGCGCCGCCGTCGCGCAGCTCGACGCGTGCCAGAGGGCTGGCGGCATCGCTGCGCGGCCGCACGGTCGCACGGTCGGCTGGCGCTGTCGGACGTGCTACCTGGGGGAGGCGGCGCACTGCCCCGCAGCACCCACGCCTCCCTCCCACTCCCCATGCCCCCTTCCCCCTCCCGCCTCTGCCCCCTCCTCCACCCCTCCCCGGCACCCACCCGTGGGCAGCACGCCGCTTCCATCCCGCAGCAGGTCGCCCCCCGCCTCGGGCAGCACGTAGCGGCCGCCCAGCGCCGCCAGCGCGCCGTCCAGCTCCTGTGTGAGCAAAAGGCAGGGCGGGGCAGGGCAGGGCGGGGCAGCAGGGTCGTTGACATCAACACAACATCACATTAGCAGTAGTACGTTCTAAAGAGAAGGCTGCGGCCGCCAGGCCATCGCGCCGTTCAGCTTCTGTGGGGCAACAGGGCTAAGCCGGGCCCGCGAAAGATACAGGTACAGGTACAGGCTCACGAAAGCGCCCCGACGTCCGCCAGCACGGCCGCCAGGCCAGCGCGCATTCCGCCCCCTCCCCACCCCCAACACGCCGCCCCTTGCCTGCGTGTTTTGGAGCAGCAGCGACCGGATGCGCAGCGCCTCCTGCGAGGGGGGTGCAGAGGTTGGGTGGGATGAGGGGGAGCAGTGCGTGTGTTCAATGGTTGGGGAAAGCAATACTCCGTGTGTTCAACGTTTGGGGCCGGTGTAGAGTACCACCCCGTACGCGCCGCGCCCCGGGTTGGTGACGCGCTGGTCGTGCGCAGGAAGAAAGTAAGGGTTCGTCCAGATGCACCCGTGCGGGTAGCGAAGCCCAGCGCCGCCTGTGCGTCTGGGCCGGGTACACGGTCGAGCAAGGCGGCGCCCGGCGGCCGCTGCCCCACTGCCCCACTGCCGCACAGCCGCACAGCCGCTGCAGCGGCGGCCGGGCGCCCCCCTGCCGCCCTCCTTCCCCCTTCCCCCCCCCACCCCACGCCACCCCAACCTGCGCCAACCTGCGCCACCCTGCGACCCCACGGACCCACGGACCCAGCCATGCCGCACCTCCAGCCGCGTGGTCAGCTCCTCCTGGCTGGGCCGCGAGGGGGCGGCGGAGGCGGAGGCGGAGGAGGAAGGAGCGGTCGGCGGCTCAAAGGGTGACGTCGCGGCCTGGCGTGGGGTGGGGTGGGGCCGAGCAGGAGGGGGCACATGGTGGGGGGTGAAGACGTGTTGGCGCCGGCTGGGAGCCGCTAGGCTCACCGAACGGCCCCGGGGGCCTCAAGCCCGCGGCCCCCGTACCGCACCCCTCCCGCCCCAAGCCCCGCCACCAACGCCGTGTGTGTTTCGGGCCGTCGCACACCCCCTTCCCCCACATTCTCCCCCGCCGCCCCACCTCGGCCTCCCACAGCCGCTCCAGGGTGGCGCGCACGCCGGCGGCGCCCTCCTCGCCGCGCTCTGGGGGAGGGAGGAGGGGATGGGGAAGGGGAGGGGGCCCATGGTTAGTGCCCAGGCAGCGGCCCAGGGAGCGGTCCAGCGGAATGACGGCCCGCCCTGCGCTGCGCCCCTCTGTGCAATTGTGCAATTGCGATGTCTGTGGGCTGTTATTACTCATGCCGTGACACGTCCCTTTGCCGATTTTCCCCCTGCCCCCGCTTGTGCACCACCGCCCATCATTGCCGCTTGGTACCCCGCCAGCACCCGCCAGCGCGCTCACCATCCCAACACCGCACACCCTCCCCCCTGGCACCCCACCCTCACCCCCCTCACCCGCCACCGCCTCCACCGCGGCCCTGGGCAGCCCGGGCCCAAAGTAGGCCTCCAGGTAGGCCGTCATCTGGGGGGAAAGAGGGGGGAGGGGTCGTGTGTTTTGGACACGCGAGGCACGGATGCCAAGGAAGGGAAGGGCGGGGGAGAGCGAGGGGCAGCACGCGGGGGGAGACACAGGGGGTGCGCCCGCAGCAGGCACCGGTCCCGCACGTGGATGCGGCCACGGCCCGGGTGGCCCCTCCCCTCCCCTCCCCTCCCCCGCCTGCCGCCGCACCTGCCAGGGGTCGGGCGGAAGGCGCATGGGGACCGTACCCATACCGCACGTGTGTGTCGTACAACCCAAGGCGCCCACGAACCCATCCATGCACGCACGAACCCACCTGGCTGGGTGAGGGCGGCTGGCCCAGCACGTGCAGGCCCTCGCTGAAGAGCCGCCCCTCCAGCAGCTGGGGGGTTGGGGGCGGGGTGGGGGTTGGGGGGAGGAGAGGGGGGGGCGTTGCTGGTGATGGGGCCAGGGGTGTGATGTGGAGAGAGCAAAGCGCAGGCGCAAGCGAGGTTCTGTGGTGCAGGTGGGGGGAAGGTGGGGGATGCCTGACCTACCGTAAGCTAGCGTCTGCCTGCACAGAACTGACGAAGAGCACGTAGTACTCATCACTATATGCACTATACCGGTATATATGCTTCACAATACACATAAATATGGTGTGCTGTACTGTGCCCACCTGCAGGTAGGCGTACAGGCGGCTGGCGTAGTCGTCAAAGGCCAGCGGGTCGTCCTCCGGGTGCTCGGGCAGCGCCGAGGAGGGGCCGGCGGGGGTAGGCGGCGGGGGGGCGGCGGCCGCCTTGGTGGAGGGGCCCTTGGCGGAGTGGGCGTGGGAGGAGGAGGTGGAGGCGTGGGAGGAGGAGGTGGAGGCGTGGGAGGAGGCCTTGGCGGCGGGCTTGGTCGGAGGTGGCGGCGCCGGCCGTGGCGCGGCGGCGGCGGGGTCGTACGGCACGTCGGCCTGTGGGGAGGCGTGGGCGATGGGGTGGGCGGGGATGGCAGGGTCGGGGTCAGGCAGCGCCGCAGCGTCCCCGGGGTGGCGTGGGGGGCGCTGGGTGCCGGTGCGCCAGGCCAGCAGAGCTTCGAGGAAACGGGACATTCAAACTTTGGACGTCCGTCGGTTTAGGTAGCAACACAACCACGTCGCCGCCGCATCTGCGGCATCACTACACAACCGACAACGCCAACAAGCGAACGGTACCTGTGTCATCATGGACCCCCCCAACCGCCCCCCAGCCCTCAAATCCAGCCCCGCCACCCCTTGCCCCCAACCCCACCTCCAGCCCCGCCACCCGCACCAGGTCCAGCACCCCGGGGATACGCGGTGGCAATTGTGTTTCGTGTCGTCATCATGCCCCCCACCAAACCCCCGCCACCCCCCTCCCCAACCTCACCTCCAGCCCCGCCACCCGCACCAGGTCCAGCACCAGAGCCGCCTGGCCGCCCACCACAGGCGCCAGAGCAGCCGCCGCCGCCGCCCGGCTCAGACCGCCTGTCCCGCCGCCGCCGCCGCCGCCGGCCGCGCTGGTAGCGGCGGCGGCAGCGTCGCGGTACTCGGACAGCGCATCACGGAGCGCCGACAGCTGCTTGTAGAGGCCTGCAGGAAGGTGGGGAGGGAGGGCGGGGAAGGGGCGAAGGAGGACGTGGGCGGTAAGGGGGGCGGAGGGGAAGATGGGGAGCGGGGCGGGGGGGCGGGTCGGGCGTGTGTTCAGAAATAGGAGCGTATTATGATGCGACCCGCGCGGCACGCCCCGGGTCGTGTGTTCGTTAAGAAGTAGGCACGACCCGCGCGGGACGCCCTGGGTTGGCGATGCGTCGGTCGTGCTAGGGAGAGGCAGGGATGCGTGTAGGTGTGTGTTCAATTTAGAGGGCCGAAAAAGACTACCAGTGTGTTGTGGCGCCGGCTTGTACGGGTACCTGGGCAACACCTGCGCCGCTGCGCATGCTCTTTACAGGAGAAGCACCGTGCCGTGCCCCTTCCCTCTTCCTCCCTCCTCTTCCCCCCTTCCCCCTTTCCCCCCTCCTCTCCACCTGCCCTGCCGTACATGTGCCGCCCTTTCTCTCCCTTCCCCTTCCCCCCCCGCTCCTCCCCACCTGCCCTGCCGTAGGGCGGCACGTTGTGGCTGACGATGGTGCCGTAGCCCCTCCGCTTGGCCACGATGGACTCGCTCGGGTTGTTGGCGGCGTACACGTAGCTGCGTACGGCAGAAGGGTACGGCAGGGGCGGGCGGCACACGTGATTACGGGGTTGCTGAGATGGGTCTTGAGTTGGTTTTTGAGTACGGGGTTGCTGAGTTTGTTCTTGAGTTTGTTCTTGAGTTTGTTCTTGAGTTTGTTCTTGAGTTGGTTCTTGAGTTGGTTCTTTAGTTGGTACGGGGTGAGTACGGGGTTGCTGAGTTGGTTCTTGATTGGCCGCGCGGCAGGCAACCGGGCGGCTGGGGCGGCCATCGCTGGCGTTGGCGCAGCCGAGTTGGCGCAGCTTAGGCGATTGGCTCGCTCGCTGGCCTATCCGGCAGCGACAGTCGATAGACACATTTTGCCATCTTGCCATCTTGCCATCTTGCCATCATGCCAGGCCGGGCCGCACGCCGGACCGCAGAGGTGGCATCACATACTGTACATCGCTCCTGTAACAGCGCTTTAACGCACACATGCACAAACGCAATAATGTTCCGTCACGTGCAATCAGCATGACTCACACGTTGGGCAGCTCGCCCATGAGCACGTCGCTCCAGCTCAGCCCCGTGTTGCCCAGCGGCGACCCCGGCAGCCACTCCACGGTGCCGTGCATGCCGAAGTGCAGCAGCGCGTCGGCGCCGTAATCCTGGGGGGGTTGTGGGGTGGGGGTTGGGGGTGTGGGGTTGGGGGTGGGAGCGTGTGTGTTTTGGACGAGGGCACGAGGCGGCGAAGGGCAGGGTAGGGAAGAGCAGGGGCGAGGGGCTGGCGTGGGCCGCCAGCCGCGCGTCACCGCCAACCGCTGCCCAACCGCTGCCCAACCGCTGCCCAACCGCCAACCGCCGCTCCCCAACCGCCGCCGCCTCACGTGCTGCAGCCACTTGTAGAAGGCGGCGTACTGCGGGTGCGGCGTGAGGTCCCTCTGGAAGAGCAGGCGCATGGGGTCGCCCTCGATGCCCAGCGGCGGCTGCACGCCTATCCACACCGAGCCCAGCTGCAGGCCGGGGACCTGGTTGAGGAGGGGGAGGGAGGGGGCGGCGGGAATGGATAGAGGTTGCAAAATCAAGAGGAGGAATGGAGGATGGAGAGGCAGGCAGGGCAGGGGCAACGCCCACCCTGCCGCCGCCCCTCACCTGGTAGGCGCCCTTGGCCGAGGTGTTGAGGCCCCTGCGTCGGGGGGGAGGAGGGGCCGGGAAAGGGGGCAGCGAGGCGGCGGGCCAGATGGCGTGTGGGTCCGGGAGGCGGTGAGGCCGGCCCGGGGGGATGCTGCAGCCCTGCCCTGCTCTGCCTCCACAGCCGCCGCCCCTCCTCCAGCATGCCCCTCCCCCGCTCCCTGCTGCCTCTTTCCCCCCGTGCTGCCCCCTCCTGCCCCTCCCTGCTCTCCCCTGCTCCTTTTGCACTCCGATTCACGCATGTACGTACACACACATGGGGGTGCTGCTCTTTATCACCGTCAAGCAATCAAACACGCCTTCGCACGCAGCTGCCCACCTGTAGCACCTCAGGTCGCCCCACTGGCGCTCCATCCTCGTCACCAGCACGTCGTTGTCCGGCAGGTACGGCAGCGGACCCCACTCGGTGGGGCCCCAGTCGGCCGGGTACGTCAGGAGCTCCTAGAGAGGAGGAGGTGGGGGACGGAGGCGGAGGAGGAGGGGTGAAGGAGCGGGAGCGGAGGGGCATCGAGCGGAGGGGCATCGAGCGCAGGGGCATCGAGCGGATAGGCATTGAGCGGAGGGGCATCGAGCGGGGGGGGGGGCATCGAGCGGAGGGGCATCGAGCGGGGGGGCAAGGCGCGCGGCACGGGGCGGCACCTGGCATCCACACCTGACAGCTCGTGCATCCTGTGGCCATGCAGCACGAGCGCCGGCCCCCGCCATGCCTGCTCACAGTGGGGCGCCGCCCCCTGCAGCCCTGCTGCCCTCCCCCTCCCCTCCCCTCCACCCCTGCCCACGCGCCTCCTGCCGCATCCCCCTTTCCCCTTCCCCTCCCCCCTCCCCTGCAGCCCCCACCTTGAGCCGCCCCGCGCTCATCTCGCCCGCGCCCGGGGTGACGCCAAAGGCCGCGGCCGGGCCCGCGCCCAGCGCCGCCATGCCTGGGGTTCGGGGGTAGAGGGCAGCGGCGGCGACAGCGCGCGCATTGGCACAACATACCCCAGTTTCACCACAGAAATCATGTCAGTATGTGTGTGGCAGCGGCGGCTGTCCAGGATTCCGGGGCCGCAGCCCCCACCAACCCCTCACCCCCAACTTCCACCACACCTCGCATTCGCCATTCCCCTCCCTGTCCCTCACCCGCCGCGCCCCGGGTGATGGCGCGCTGGTCCTCCTGCGCCTTGAGCGCCGTCACCAGCGCCTCGCCCAGGCCCGTCAGGTCCTAGCCGGGGGAGGGGGGGAGGGAGGGAGGGTGGGGTGGTGTTCATCGGGCAGAGGTCGCAAGAGGGGGAGGGGGGATTGCAGTGGGACCAGGACCGACCCCCAGGCCCCCAACCGCACACTTGCGGATCGCCCCCTGCTGCCTTGCCTCCCTTCCATTGCAGAGAGGGGGTTTCCCAACCCAGCGTGTGGGTCCCCACCTCGGCCAGCGCCGGGCCCAGGTCGCATGAGGTTGCGCTGGGCATAACTTTATATCCCTCGTCATAACCTTAGCTGTGACTCTATATAGGTTTATCATGTAGAAGCCCGACCCCGGCTGTGGGCCCCTACCTCGGGCAGCGCCGGCCCCAGGTCGTAGCCCGCGCGCCGCAAAGAGGCCAGAAGGTTCTGACCGGGGGAGCGAGGGAAGCAAGGGGTCACATACGAGCATGCGTCAGTCGTTGATTGCAGTAATCTGTTAAACGGGGGAGGGGAGGGGAGCAGAGGAGCGGCATGCGGCAAGGCGCAAGGCCCCGGGCCGGCCTAGCCCCAAACGCCCCGAGCTGCCTCGCTCTGCTCTGCCAGGAGGCAGCTGGCTCGCCGGCGGCCCAGTCGCCCACAGCCGCCGCCTGCTCCCTCGCTGACCCTTTCCCCCTGACCCCTGCTCCCTCCCCCCAGCTTATCCCCACACCCTCCCTCCGCATCCCCCACCCCACCTCGAGGCTCTTGGGCACGTTGAGCAGCGCCGCGGTGCCGGTGGCGCCCACGCCTGGCGGGAAGCCGTACAGCAGCACCGCCAGCCGCCGCTGCGAGGGCGGGCGGCGAGGAGGGAGAGGGGCAGCGGGGAATGAGGCGGGGGTCACGGGCTCAGGACGGCGGTGGCCAGGCACGGGGCGAGGGCAGGCACGGGGAAACGAGGGCGCACGGCCAGCGACGCCAGGGGCCCTAGCGCAAGGTGGTGAGGCCCCCGCCAACCTTCGACCCCTCCGCCAACAACACGAACACACACGCATCCCCCCATGTTCCCCCCCACCCCCCACCCCCCAACCCCCAACCCCCATGCCATCACACACGCACCTCGGACACCGGCTTGCGGCGCAGCTCCGTCCAACGCTTCAGCCGCGCGGCCGCCTTCTTGACCCGCTCGGGCACCTGGGGGGGGAGTGGGATGGGAAGGGAAGGGAGGGAAGGCGGGGAGGGGGAATCGCAAGGGAGGTCCGGCCCCCCCAGCACCCATCATATGTCCCCTGCCCTTCCACCCCTCCCCTTCCACCCCTCCCCTTTCACACCTCCCCTTCCACCCCTCCCCTTTTACCCGCTCCCGCCCTCGCCTCTTCCCTCCCCCATCCCACCAGGTATATGTTGTCGCCCACCAGCCCCCCCAGCGGCACTGTGTCGATGGCGCCGTCCAGCTCTGGCAGCGAGTAGAGCACCACCGACTGCAGGCCTGGGGAGACCGGGCGGGGGAAGGGAGGAAAGAGCAAGGAGAGAGGGGTATGTCATCGTAGAGAGGAGGCAGGCCAGACATTCCAGCTCCCGCATGCTCGCCCAAACGCACTCGTCTGCAGCATATCGTATCAGCACAAGAGTTGCTACCATGGGTGATGATGCCGTTGCGGGCGGGCGCAGAGTTGCTGAGTACCCACCAGCTTCTTTGCCCGCATGCCCCCCCCTCGGCTCCATTCCCCCATCCCCACCTTCCCGTGTGCGCCCCTTGCACAGCTACTCCCGCAGAACGCCGCACTGTGCCACCTCCCACACCATTTGCCCGCGGTCAACCAAACCCCTGCCCCTTCCCCCCTGGCCCCCAGCACCGCACCCCCCCACCATGGGCCCCCTGCCTCACCCGCTACGCCGTCCCTCGCCCAGCTCTCCATGTCTTGGATCAGCAGCGGCGCCGCCACCATGTACGGCACGTCCTTGGCCGTCAGGATGGCCTTGGGGGGGAACGGGGGAGAAGGGGAGGGGCGCGCTTAAAGTCTGCGTTCCCTTGATTGAACACGCAAACGCCCACCTCTTGCCCCCCTCTTGCCCCCCGGGCGGGCGGGCGGGCGGGCGCCCGACCG
>BDDC01001817.1:8167-19906 GCA_001662425.1 Chlamydomonas sphaeroides | reverse complement strand
GTGCTGCAGGGGCCGCAGGGTGAGGGGCGGGAGCGGGAAGGGCGGGGCGGGGCGGGGAGAGGGGGGGGCTGGTTGCGCTTGGCAGGCATGCATGGGGCTCCCTTGTGCAGCAGTCGGGCAGCAGAGCTGATGAACGGTGCGCGGCCCGTGTACTAATGTCCCCACCCCCTCCTGCAGGCGAGACGACCTCTGCCTCGCCCTCCTCGGCCTCCTCCTCCTCGACTTCATCGTCGCGCGCCCCGGCCGTCCGGGCCGTGTGCATCGCCTGCGAGTACCCCTCCGCCTACCCAAGGTGGGTGGCTGTTGGGCGCCTTCCCGGGGATAAGGAGGGCCCTTGAAGCTACTGAACTTGGGGCGTTGCGCTTCGCCAGCCGGGCCCTGCCGCGCATTTTGGCTATCGGTCTTGCCTGCTCCTTCATCCCCCGGGCCCTCTCGCGCCCCTCCCTCCTGCCTCCTGCCCTCCCAGCGACTGGCAGATGCTGCGCTCGGGGCTGCTGGGGGTGCTGGCGGCCGCCCCCACGCTGCGCGCGCTGCTGGTGTTTGCAGACATGCTGCGGGACTTCGACTCGGCCAAGGCGGCGTTCGGCAAGGTGGGACCCGGGGGAACCTGGCGGACACGGGGCGCAGGACACAGCAGACAGGGTGGGGCTCAGCTGCCATCTCGTGCCCAGCGTGCGCCGAGCCCAGCCCTCGTGCTCAACCACCAGTGTCCCTTCTTCCCCCTCTTTCCCCAACCCCCCAGGCGCACGGCCCCTTCCTCTACGTCGCCTGCTTCGCCACCTCCCCCCGCTTCCAGGGCGGCGGCCATGGCTCGACCCTCATGCGCCACGTGCTGGCGGCAGCGGACGGCAGGCAGCTGTGAGTGGAGCCCGGGGCGCACAACTTGGGGGCCCTGTAGAGACAGACGCCGCCGTACGTCGGGCTGCGGCTAGCCCTGAGCCCATTGCCCTGTCCCCGCTCGTACACCCCTACCCCTCATCCCTTGGTCCTCCCCTGCCGCTCCTCACGTATCCTCCCCCTCCACGCCCCCTCAGGCCCGTGTACCTGGAGGCCAATGGCGACGCCAGCGCTGCGTTCTACGCCCGGCACGGTTTCAAAGCCCTGGGCCAGATCGAGGCAGCGCCCGGGGCGCCGCCCGTCACCCTCATGGCCCGCCCGGCCAGCGGCAAGCAGGTGGCGGCGGCGTGAGCGTAGTGGGGAGGTGCACTGATCAGATCATGGCGAAGGGCAGTAGCTAGGGTTTGTGGCATAAGCGACTGGACCGAGCAGGATGTGACACTGTGAAGTGGCAGGGACGGGGCGACGCAGTGATAGCGGGGTGGATAGTGACAAGCAGATGATGACGAAGGGCTTGGAGTGTTCAGGGCATCTTTGCGACGACGTGGCAGGATATGCAGGATGTGCGGCATGCGGCGCTATGAAGCGGCAAGGATTATGAATACTGAATGGGCGCGGAACAGAGGCAGGCTGGGGGCACGCAATGATGGCAGGGCCGGAGCTCCACTGACTTCCACGCTCTATATTATAAGGGCCGGGGCGCGGCGTAGGGCATGGCCAGTAGGGTGGATAGGTTAGATGCCCCGCGAAGTGGTAACATGCTGGGTGGTCGGTGGGGTGGGAATTGAGAGCGGAACCGCGCATCGGAGCAACCCGTACATACGTCCGTATGCAACAGACACGCACGTGCATAGCAAGCTTATTGCGCCGCTGGTGTCGACTGACGTACGACGAGCAAGAGCTGCGACCCAGGGGGGTTCCCTCCTGCCCACCGCATCAAGTTCGGGCCCAATTGAACGTCCCTGTAACGTTGCATGGCTGGCGCACCGTACCTGATGTCGTCCATCACGAACCCACTAGATAATGAGCCACGAGGCGGTACAGCGAACAGGGGGAAGTGGGGCGGGGAAGGGTATGTGTCCGCGGCGGGTCCGTACATCGTACGTGTTGTGCCGCCCAGGCTCCGTAGCCCCGCTGGAGCAGCCGCACACACACGAGCACCACATTACCGGCTCCTCGATGACATAGGCGACAACATGGGCGAACAGCAGCAGCACAGCGACCTCAAGGCTGCGAGAGAGGCGTTCGTTACGGGCTTGGCGGGAACGAGCCAGGTGGAGGTGTTCGCCCTCGTGGCGACGCTCTCGCTGAGCATCGTGATCTGTAAGTGCTGATGTCGCTAATCTTGCATGCCTCGACGTATTATGGAGCGTCGGGTCTAACTGTGCCGACGCTCGGCCTGGCCGATGACTTGCATGCAGGCGAGCATGCCAAGCGGCAGCTCCGATGCTCCTCTCGCACCGGGCAAGTCGCTCTATATGTGATCGTGATTGCCTCTCCGCGAACCACAACCTCGCGCATGTTGACACGAACCCGCGACACGCAGGCTCGCGCTCGAGATGTTGCTCATCCTCTACCCGCACCTCCTGCTCGTCACCGGGGCGCTGAACCCGTGGCCAACCTTCACAACAACCCTTGCTGCCGCTGTCGCCTGCATCTGGAGCGAATGGCACGGCCTCGGCTCTTCAGTGCCCGGCCCCAGCAGCCCCGCTGTGGGGGCCCTCGACGCCCTAGATGCAGTCGACGGCCGCCGCAAGCCGTAAGTGGGGGCAAGCACTGTATCGGCCAGTCCACACCAAGCGTAGCCGTGCAAGTGTGCTGTCCCTGCGAAGGCAGTGCTCCCACGCACCGGGCTTCGTGACGCCCCCAGAGCTGGCGCGGCCCCCTTTCAGCTTATCCAACGTCCCCCCTGCCGCACAATGCGATCCTGCCCTCATCCCCGCCTGCCTGGAGAGGCCTGAATCCTGCCTAAAAAAACTCACAGACGCCGCTCCTCCGTTCCCCACCCCCCACCCAACCCCCCGCAGCTACGTGAGCGCCTTCCGCGGCGCGCTCATGGCCGCCACCTGCTCCGCCATCCTGGCGGTGGACTTCCGCGCCTTCCCGCGCCGCTTCGCAAAGACCGAGACCTACGGCACAGGTGCGGCCAAGCGACGAGGGCCCCAGGCACCGCCAGTGCGGCCCGGGGCTTGCCGTGCTGCGCCTAGCTGCCAGCGTCTATAGCAGTGGCCGCCAGCAGCGCCCATGTTCAGCCAGCCCCTGCAGCAGCTGCCGGGGCCGCCAATGGGCTCTACATCTGTCCCTACCTACCCACCGCCTGCTGACCGCCGTCGCCAGGGTACATGGACGTGGGCGTGGGCGGCGTGGTGCTCGCCGCGGGCCTGGTCAGCCCGGCGGCGCTGGCGGCCGCGCGGCCGGCCGACGGCGCCGCCGCGGCGCCATGGCCGCCGCAGCCGTTGTGGGTGACGGGAGCGCGGGTCTTGCACTGGGGTTATCTGCCTCCTGCGGCCTCCTGGAGCCAACGCAGCAGGGACAGCTGGAGGCCAGAGCAGCGCGGCAGCGGCATGCGCGGCCCCCGCATGCCGGGCGCGCTCCTGGGTGCCGCACAGCCGGCGCTTGGGGCGTTCTGAGGGCTGCCTCGGCCGTGACCGCTGTTGGGGCGGTGCCTGGCTGCCTGGCCGCAGGCGGCGGCGCCTGGCGGCGGGGCTGCGCGGCGCTGCGGTGTGCTGGGTGCTGGCCCTGGCGCGGCTTGTCACCACTCGCGCCGTGGACTACCAGGTGCTGCGGGGGCGGTGGGCGTTGACGAACCAACCACGCGAGTGGGGACCTGTGGCCGCGGCACTTTGCTGGGGCCGCGCCCCTGACCGCACGCGCGCCGTAGAGCACCCGATGGCGGGGACTAGGGCGCTCCGGACCGAGCACCGAGGCCGGGGGGCCCCGGGGCCTCGCCGGACCGGCCCCTGCAGCGCTCTTGCTGGGGTTGTGGCCCTGCCGTAAGACAGAAAGACACCCTGCCGCCCCTGCCGCCCCGCACGCCCCAGGCGCACGTGGGCGAGTACGGCGTGCACTGGAACTTCTTCGCCACCGTCGCAGTGGTGTCGCTGGCGGGCAGCCTGCTGGCGGTGCCGCCCGGCCGCCACGCGGCCGCGGCCGTTGCCGCCATCGCAGCGCAACAGGCGGCCCTGTCCCTGGGTGGGTCCCCTAGGGTGGGTCCCCTAGGGTGGGTCCCCTAGGCCAGACCCACATGGGACCTATCCACATGAAGCCCCCTGCCGCGTCCCCAGCGATCCCCCCTGCCCAGCAACCCGCCTCCCGCCTCCTCATGCGGCTCTCTCCCGCCTCGCTTGCGCCCCCTCCCCAGGCGGCCTGGGCTCCTGGGCGCTGTCTCCGACCCGCGGGTCAGGCCTCCTGGCCGCCAACAAGGAGGGCGTCGCCTCCGCGCCCGGCTTTCTAGCCCTGCACCTGACAGGCCAGGCCCTGGGCTGGGCGGTGGCCGCAAGCGCCAGCGGCGCGGCGGCGACCGCGCGGCGGGCGCTGGCGGCGGCCGAACCCAAGGGTGCAGGCGGCCAGGGGGCGGGGGTACGCGAGGCGGAGGCGGCGGCTTGGCCGCTTGCGGTGTGGTGGCTGCGGCTGGCGGCGCTGGACGGGGCGCTGTGGTTTGGCGTGGTGCTGCTCGAGGCGGCGGTGGAGCGGGTGTCCAGGAGGTGAGGCGGGGAGGGGCAGGGCGGGCAGGGTAGGCCAGGGCAGGGCAGGACGGCTGTGCAGGGAGATGGTTCGAGAGCCGGGAGGGGAGGTGGCCCGCGCGGAGGCGAGGCCGCGGGGCCGCAGCGCGGCCTCGGAGCCACGCGGAGCGCGACCCGTCACCTCCTGTGGGCGCATGCCCCGCTGCACGGTTACCCGCCACAGCCGCTGCCCGCCGCTCGCAGGTCCTGCAACGCGGCGTACGTGGTGTGGATCGCCGCGCAGTGCCTGGCGGGCGTGCTGCCGCTGGCGGCGCTGCAGGCGGCTCGCGCCGCGGCGGCGGTGCGGGCGGCGGCGCGAGGCGGCGGCGCCGCCGAAGGGAGCAGCCCAGCGGCCGGCGGGGCGGCGGCGGTGCAGGGCCCTGCAGTGCTGCTGGTGCGGCCCCATCGCAAGCGCCCCTGGTTGGGGCCCCGCTGCCCCGAAGGAGCCCCGCTGCCCCAAAGGAGCCCCGCCCTGCCCTGCCACTCTGGAACTCGCCCACCCCGCGCCACGGTCCCGGCCCCGGCCTGCAACCCAGTGCCCTGCCGGCCCTCCGCTGGCCGCCCTCGCCTCGCACCCGAGCCAGCGGGCGTGACACCGTGTGCCGGTGTCCTGCCTCCAAACCCACAGGCCTTCAACGCCAGCCCCCTGGCCGTCTTCCTGGCGGCCAACGTGATGACGGGCGCCGTCAACCTGGGGCTGGACACAATGGCGGTACGAGGCGGGGCCGCAGAGGGAGGGGCGGGGCGGGGCTGCATGCGGGAGAGGAGCAGCGGCCGCGGTAGGAGGTGGGGGCGAGGGGCCGAGGGCAGGGGCGCGACCCGGGGGCTGGACACCCTGAAGGTACGTGGCCGGGCGCTGCAGGGGCTGCGGAGAGCAGAGGGCGGCGGCTGCGTCGAGGGGGAGGGCAGGGGCGCGTGGGGCGGCCCGGCCAGGCTTGTCCTGAAGAGGCAGCCGGACGACGGGCGCCACCAAGAGCGGATGTCTTTTTACTGTGGAACCAGCGATGGCCGGGCAGCATGATGCTGCCGTGAGAGGCCCGCGTGGGGCGCAGCTGCCCACGCCTGCAAGCCCCCACACGCACATGCACACTGCCGGGTATATGTTGATTATTATTAGCACACTCGCTCATGCGGCGTGCCTGCGCCACCCCGTGCAGGTGCCCGACTGGCCGGCGCGGCTGCTGCTAGGTACGTGGTAAGGGCCTGGGGTAGGGCTGCGCTGCTATGGAAGATACTACGCTTGCATCTACGGGTCTAGCTGTCACGGTGTGCAGCTACGCACCGTACGCAACAACGTGCTCGGAGGAGGGGCCCAGCCAGTGGGGGGTGCGCCATGGTGTGTGGGGCGCGACGGCCAACGGGTCGCCTGGGGTGGTCCCGGCCACAAGCGGCGACGTCGCGTACCCCGCTAGCCCACGAGGAGTAAGAGCGCATGCACCGAGGCACGCACCGAGGCACGCACCGAGGCATGCGCAGTAACGACTCGCGCGCCCGTGGCTGCCTGCTGAGGCCCCCTCGGCCCCTGCGACCGCAGCGGCCTACATGACCGGCGTCTGCGGCGTGGCGCTGGCGCTGCAGGCGGCGGGCTGGCGCCTCAAGCTGTGAGGGGCTGCTGCTCCGCCAGCTGTACACAGGCGCGTTGCTGGCTGGGGCAGGCTGGGTGGCTGGGTGGCAGTGCGGCCAAGCTGGTGACGCTGGACCAACCGCAAGTCACGTGTGTCCATGTTACAACCGCCGAATACGGCGCAGCCCACGTACCTTGGATGCTCCGCCGGTAGAACTCTTGTGCGGACGCTCTTTTGATGTGGGTGCAGCTGTCTAAGGGCCCCACCCATGCTCTCAGTGTGTGGTGTGCCTGGTCACGTGCGATCCACCGCTCCAACTCGGCCCCGCCTCGCCGCTCATACATGCATACGGTACATGACTCACGCCAACGGACGCTCGCTGGCGTGCCCCCACGAAATGCATGCGACGCTCATTCCCCCATGTAACACGGCATCCGCTCCTGCGCGCGGCACCGTGCGCGTGTGCTCAAGTAATCACGATATCACGTCCTCAATCGCGCGCTGCACCTAGGAGGCCGCGCTCGGCTCCCGTGCCGCCCCGCCACACCAAGCGCCCAGGCGACCTCGCTCGCTCTCGCAACCCCTCCTGCGACGCTCCGTCATGTCACGCGTCCCCCGTGTAACCACGCACACGCAGCGACGCGGCCCACCATCTGTCGCCGCCTAGTAGCACACACCTTAGCACACCAGCTACTGCTCGCACCACGCGCGCCCCGCCAGCACTCATGCGCCGCCGCCCGCCACCTGCCCTCAGCCCTCAGCCCTCACGCCCCCGCCCGCGGCCAAGCAGTCCCTCCGGCTCCCGCCCGCAGCCGCCGGCTGCCGCACTTCCGCAGCGCCTCCTCCCGCTCCAGCCGCTCCATCTCTACCCACGGCCCCTCGTCCGGCTGCCCGATGGCCCGGCGCAGGCGACCCATCAGGTCGCTCCGGCGGCGCGCGCTGGCGGCCGCCGCCTCGGCGTCAACCTCCCCAGCGGCGCCGTCGGCGCCCGGCTCCGCCGCCGCGAAGCTCGCGAACAAGGCGTCGGAGAACTCGTCGTCGAGCCCGTCGGCGTCGGCCCAGGCGCTGAAGGTGTGCATGACAAGCGCGGAGGAGGCCGAGCCGACGATCTCTAGTCCGGCGCCGTCGATGCCGGCGCCGTCGTACCCGGCACTGCAGCCGTACGACGGGCCATTGGCGGCGGCTGCGGGCTCAATGGTGTCGACGACGGCGGCGGCGGCAGCCCAGAGGTCGTCCACGCCCCACGCCCCGGCGAAGGCGCCGCCAGAGGTCACGCTGGGGCCGCGCAGGGGCAGCGGCACAGGCAACAGCGGCGGCGCCAGCGGCGCCGCGGGTGCCGACAACGGCGGCGGTGCAGCGGCCGGTGGCGGAGCCATAGCCGGCGGCGCAGCGGCCGCTAGCTGCGTGCTGTTGGACACGGCGTCAGCTGCCGGCGCGTCAGGCCGCGCTTGCGCCCGGAACTGCGAGCCCTCGGAGCCCGGCGCCGCAATGCAGCTAGCGGACGGGCGCAGCCGCGCTCGGCGCCGCAGCAGCGCCTCCGTAACGCTCGCAGCTGTGCTGCTGGCGTCGTCGCAGGCGGCCGGCGCGGTGGGCGAGATCGGCCGGCTGGCCGCGGCGGCGGCGGCGGCGGCGGCGCGGCTTGTGCTGCCGGCGGTGCCGGGCTTGCGAACAGGAGAGCCGGGCGCTGACATTGGCAGCAGCGGCAGGAGGCCGGCGGCTGCGGCGCGCGTGTCGGAGCGGGACGGTGTGCATCGCCGGGGCGTGGGCAGCGGCGATACGGCCCTCGAGGCGCCGGCCAGGGGCGTGGCGATGAGGCGACTGGCACAGCGTGACAGCGACAGGCCCTGTGGGGGGGGAGGCGGCAGCAGCAGGGGGCACGGGCCACCAGGCGCTCGTCAGCTGCGGTGCTGCCTGCCAGGGAGCGTTGCAGGGTGATGCCACACTTGCGCATGCGGCCAGACCGCATGCCGTTCTAATACCATCGCTGCCAACACTCACGCTGGGGGCCTGCAGCACCGAGACCGGCAGCCGGAAGCGGCCGCTGCGGGCGCCACCGCCGTCGGTGCCGTTGCCGCCGACGACCCCGCCATGCGCCGCGACGTCGAGCACCGCCGCCGCCGCCGCGGCGACGGCGTTGCGCGCCGCCGCCGCCTCAGCGGGCGTCAGCACGACGCTGGGGCCGCGGCCGGCGGCGCCGGCTTCCCGGACCAGGTAGCCGCTGGCGCCGCAGGTGGCGGCGGCGAAGCTGGGGGTGTAGCCGGCGCGCGGCGGCGAGTCCAACATCTGCACCCACTCCTGCTGCGGCGCAGTGCGCAGAGGGCTGCGGCACACGCGCGAGAAGAGGCGCTCCGCTGGCGGCGCAACCGGCGAGAGCGGTGACGGCGGGCTAGCGGCGGCGCCGCCGCCGTCACTGTCGTCGCCCTCGCCGTGCACGCGCCAGTGGACGCGGGATTGCTGGCCACGGTTGTCGGGGCTGGTGGCGGCGAGCTCGACGGCCCCATCGGCGGCGGAGGCTGCGCCATCGGAACTGGCGCCACCGTCGGCAGCGACAGCGCCGACGGCCACGGCGTCCGGTGCTGCCGCGCCGACGACGCCCATCCTCGGCGGCGACGGCGGCGGCAGCCAGGGCAACGGCCGGCTAACGGAGGTCAGCGGCGACGGTGCCCTGGCCGGCTGTGGCAGGGGCGACGGCGACGGCGACGGCACCGCCAGCGAAGCCCGCCCGGCCTGCCGCTGCGCCTGCGTTGTTGGCGGCGTACCCGGGCTGACGTCACCCTGCGCTGCCGCCGCCAGCAGTTGCCGAGGCGAGCTGCTCAAACGGCTGGGGCCTGGCGGTGACACCGCCAGCCCGCTGCCGCCGCCGCCGCCGCCGCCGCCAGTGCATGTCGTGAGCTCCGACAGCCGCCGGCTACGGGCGCGGATCGCCACGCCCGGCGTCGGCGCCTCCGGCGTGCCTGGCGAGCCGACGGTGATGTAGCACGGTGCCGTAGCGCGGCTGTCGGAGGCGCCGCCGGCGCCCACCTGGCCCAGGTCGGCGCCCTCGCGCAACGCCAGCAGCAGCATGTCTGCCCTCGGCTGGCTGCCGCCCGACTGCTCGACGCACAGCATGTCGGTGCTGGCGCCGCTGCCAGCCGAGCGCTCGACGCGAGGCTGCCCGCCAGCGGCGGCGGCTTCCCCCGCCCGCGCTCTGGCGGCCGCCACGCAGCCGGCGCCGCCGCCCGGCGACACCACCGACAGCCGCCGCACTCGGGCGATGGGCGGCGGCGTCGTCACGCTTGGCGCATGCAGCGGCCGCAGCGGCTGCAGCGCCGCCGCCTCCGAATGCCGGACAGGCTTGGGGCTGGCTGGGCTGGTGGGGGCCCTGCCGGATACGGCCGCGGTGCTGGCGCGCGGCTCGGGCGATGGCTTGGTGGAGCCAGCGCGGGTCCCGGCGAGACTGGGCAGCGATTGCAGCCGGAGGGCGCCGTTGGGGCTGTCTGGGCAGCTGTCGGTGTCGTCGTCGTCGTCCTCGTCGTCGTCTCCGGGGGCGGTGTAGGTGAGGGGGTCGGGGGCGAGCATCTCCTCGTATTGCACCCGCACCTGCGGGTATGTGCCATGGCATTGAGTGTGCGGCCAGGGGGCTCGTCCGCAGGGAATGGTAGGTACAGTATGAGAGGGTATGTACAAGGTACGTGCAAGGCAGCAAGGGGCGTGTCAGCAGGTACTGTGCCGTGGTGCTGGCCGGGGCCCGGCAGATGGGAAGTAGAAGCTAGCCGAGGCCCGGGGCCGGTCGGTGTTGAGTGGATGGTTGCCTGCTGTCAGGCTGCTGCTGAGGCCGTGGACGGAAAGGGCATTCAAGCGTACGATACGCGAAGGCCGCTGGGAAGGGATCCTGGCGAGGCACAGGGACTGACCTTCGTCATGCGCCGGCGTGGCGCCTCGTTGCACGTGTCGACATGGAACTTGACACTGGCGGCGTGCGAGCGTAGCGCCAAAGAGAAAACCTCGCCCGGTGTTTCGCCGCGCTCCAGCAGCTCCGCTTGGCGCTCGGCCTTGCGTTGCTGCAGTGGAGGAGAATTGCGACGGCATGTGGATGGCATGCGAGGCGGAGATGGACAGGCGCACGCGACCGGTAAGGCCAGCTGACTAGCAACGATCTCAACACATCGTTGCGTCTAGCACAATGCCCCGGCGAGCGCGACTCACCCTCTGTTCAACGAGGTGCGTCTCAAACGTCTTGTTGATGCTTTCGCGCTGAGCGCGCGCAGCAACTGCCTGCCATGATGCAGGCTTATCAGCCATCGAGTTGAAGACGAGCAGATTATGCGAGCTTCAATGTCGGGTCGCGGTTCCTTGCTGGCTTGTCATGCACCGTGTTCATTATGGAGTTCTTGCTAGCTAATTTACTGGTTTGCCGGTGTAGCCCGTGTCAGAATGCAGACAGAGACTAATCGGTGAACTGTGAAGTTGGAAAGCCCTGCCTGCCGACGTACTGCGACTGCACATCGCAGGAACTTATTAAAGAAGCTCACACGCACAGTATGCTGTTGCCAATTGCCTGCCCGCTGGGCAGTGTCCAACAAACTCAGGAGTTCGGCCACCCCGTCATCGGACGAGCGAACGGCAATTCCTACCCCGACGGAACTCGTGTCCGTCTCGCGCACAGCACGACACCCACAGCGCCAGTAATGTGATGCTCGGCGGATCGAATTCCACGCGAACTATCTTCCTGAAGGCCAGGCGGCTGCAAGACTCTCAAAACAACCTACCACAGGAGGTCGAGTGTGCCTGCGTTACAACCAAGGCTGCTGCCCACCGGCAACCCCATCATGCAGCTTCCATGAGGCGCGTCTTCACGCCACGGCAATCCCGTGTGGCACAACGTGTGACAACCAAGAGGCGCCCCGCCCCCAATATGGGCGCGCCGCGAACGCGCGACCATCCTCTCCCTTGATATCTGCAGCAAACACTCTTATGCCGGTCCCGGTCCTATGACTCCCCACATTCAACAGCGGACCTCGAGATCTATTCATTATCACATTGTCGCACAAGAACGGGGTGGGGGCCTCAAAGTGTGCGGGGTGGGGTGGGGGTCCCGGCCGTGCCGGCAAGAGTTCAGCCCTTCACAGCGCCCCGCGCCGCCTCCACCGCCGCCTGCCGCCTCCACCGCCACCTGGCCATCAACCCCATGACAACCCAGACTCGTCGCCAACATCAACCCCCAGGTGACTGCCCTCTCAAGCCCTCAACACCATGCCCTCCTTCCCTTCCAGCCTCCACCCTCCCACCCCAGCCTACACAAATGAAGCACGGCACATGTCCCAAGCCACAAGGCGCACAAAGCCCCGCGCGCACTATGCCCCACAGGCCCCACGGCATGACATGGCAGCTCACGGCAACAGCGATGCACCCAACGCAGCGCAACACGGCGCCGTGCGGCCCTGAGCCGCGGCCCACGTGGCACCTGCCCAAGAGGCGCACTGAGGAGCGTGCCAGCTGCACGTTAGTTACCGGTGGTTCCGCGCGCTCGCCCGGCACAGCCCCAAACCCGCATAAACGCCAACCAGCCAGGACTACCGTTTGGAACCGCCCCAAACTCACCCCAACGCGCACATCGACACGCGTCCCATCACGCG
>BDDC01001814.1:1572-19945 GCA_001662425.1 Chlamydomonas sphaeroides | reverse complement strand
GTGGGAGGGGGTGGCGGCGGGGGCGGTGGCGAGGGAGGGGGTGGCGACGGCGGCGATGGTGAGGAAGGCGGCGAAAGTGGAGGCGGTGGAGGCGGAGAGGGCGGTGGGGGTGGTGGCGACGGCGGCGGGGGCGGCGGCGAGGGGGCGCTTGCGGCCGGCGGCGGCGAGCACGCGACGCCCAGGCTCAGGGCCAGGGTCGACGAGGTCGAGGTGAGCGGCGAGCTGGCGTTGTCGCGGGCCGTGACCTGCGACCCGCAAGATCAGGCATTCACAGGCGTCATCACCACGGGCCCGCTTGTAGGGAGGCTGTGCCCTTGCGAGACTCGAGAGCCCGGTGCTCGGCTAGCGTTAGAGCTATAGCCAGCGTGGAAGTCAGAGTAGAGTTGCTAGTAGGGCTAGAAATAGAAATAGAGGCACAGCGTGCTTCACTCGCCGTGATTCAAGGAGGTAGGGCGGCACGCAGTGGGACCGGAGCCCCCTACGTGCCCTGTCCCCAAAAGAGTAGGGCGAGCACCCTTCCGTCCCCGCTTGCAGGCCTGGCTGCCCACCCCAGCCGCGCCGCCTCCTGCTGCTGACCCACCCCCCGCCCGCCCGCCCGCCATGCCTGCCCGCCCCGCCCGCCCTGACCCCAGACCGACCTGCAACGTGTAGGCGCCCGGCGCCAGGGTGCCTCCCGCCGCCGTGGTGGCAAAGGTGGCGCTGGCGGCGGCCGCGAAGCCGCTGCTGCTGAGGAGCGTGCCGCCGGGGGAGCTTGACAGGGCCCAGCTGTAGGCGAGGCTGTCGCCGTTGGCGTCAGAGGAGGAGGCGCTCACAGTGACGGAGGCGGTGCCGCAGGGGGGCGCGGCGGTGGTGAGGGCGGGCGCGGTGGGGGCGTAGTTGATGAGGCAGGCGGGCACCACAATCTGCGGGCAGCGCAGGCAGGGTAGGAGCGGGTGGAAGAGTGGGAGGAGCGGGTAGGAGGTAGGGGCCAGGGGCGGGGGCGGGCAGTGGCGCTGGTGGGTGGGGCTGGTGCGGGAAGGGACAAGGCGGTAGGCAGGCAGGGGGCGGTTGCAGCGAGTGTGCTACGTAGGGCTAGGCCTGCGCGGGGCTACCCCGCCTCCCGACACCTGCATGCTGCATGCTGCATGCTGCATGCTGCATGCGCCCTCTGCTTGCGCCTGCCGGGCCAAGCAGCAGCAGCGCCGCCCCGGGTTGCTCAGCTCACGTTGAAGTACTGGATCACTTTGCTCTGCGCCAGGGCCGCGTTGGTGGGCGTGTCTGTGACCGTGAGGTTCACGTTCCAGGTGCCTGCGAGCCCCAGGCAGGGCGAGCGCGCGTGTGGAGTGGGTGGGGGCGGGGCACGCAGCGTCAAGGCAGGTGACGCGCATGGCAGGCGCTCGCTGCATGCGTTGCGGGGTTTCCTTGTGCCGTACGCCGTACGCCGTACGCCGCGTCACGCCGCGCCCCACCCGCGGGCAGATCCAGGCCCGGCAGTCCGGTGGTGAAGGCCACGCTGGCGCCGGTCTTGGTGGCGGCCACGGTGCTGGCGCCGGGCCGGTAGGCGTCCCAGCGGTACGCCAGGGCGCTGCCCTCTAGGTCGCTGCAGGGGTCGGTGCGGGCGAGTGGCGTTGGGGCGTGGGAGGGCGCTGGGCTGGGGACATAGAAATAGAAATAGAGGTACAGCGGGCTTGACCCGCCGTGATCTAAGCAAGGAGGTAGGGCGACCAGGGGCCCGGAGCCCCCGGCTGGGCTGGGGCCGGTGGGGGCGCGGTCGCAGCGAGCATCGCGGCGCAGGCAGGCGCGGGCGGGGCCCACTGCGCTGCAGAAGGGCGCCGGTTTGCGGTAGGCCCCCCGGCGGCCGGCCCACGCGCACCTGCAGCCGTTGGCGGGTATGGAGAACGTGACGTCGGCGCAGGTGCCCACGGTGGGCTGCGTCACGGCGGCAGTGCCGGAGATGATGGCGGCGGGCGTGTAGGTGAAGCTGGCGGCGGGGGCAGCGAGGGGTAGCAGCAGGTTGGGGCGGGGCAGAGGGCGTCGACCCGGAGGCGCGGTCGCGGAATGGCAGCAGCGCGGCAGTCATGGACCCCGGATCGATCCATGCGCCGCCCGGCGCCTTCCGCAACCCCTGCTGCCTGCCCTCCGGCGGCCCAGGCGCCCTCGGCTCACAGCGTGGGGTCGCAGTTGGGCGGGATGTTGACCACATCCGAGCACCTGCAGGCGGGCGCGGAGCAGGCAGGACACACGAGGGTCGTGCTGCGCTGGGAGTGTCGGGCCCCCGCGAGCCCATGCAGCCCGTCCCAGCTGCGGCCCAGGCAGCCCCTCAGCCCCTGGCCCCGTGCGAGCTAGCTATCAGCGCCGCGGTCCAGCGGCAGCACCCTCGTCCTCAGCAGCGGCTAGCGCAGCCCGCACCTGGCCACGCCCGCCGGGCTGCCCACCCGCAGGCCCGCGGTGGCGGGGCTGCCCACCGGGGTGCTGGTGCCGGGGGTGACCAGGCTCACGCGCACCACGTAGCAGCCCGCCAGCATGCCGCCGCCGGCCTGGGCAGCAGGGCAGCAGGGCAGGGCAGGGCAGGGCGGCGAAGGTCAGCGAACGAACGGCGGCGGCACGCACGATGCGCAAGCGCCGGGGTAGCTGGGCGCAAGCCTCTTGTCCGTCGCTGCTGGGGCACCCTCGGCTGTTCGGCAATGGAGCGCGGCGCCGGCGCCCTCAGCGGGCACCAGCCCATAGCCAACCCCGCGCACCCCCAATATGCCCGTCTCGTTCGTGACGGTCAAGGCGATGCTCTGTGAGTTGCCGCCTGCGGCGCCAAGCAAGCGGAGCGGAGCAGCGTTGGATGAGTGCGTTGCGCTGGGCCCCGTCCTCGCCTGCTCGGTCCTGCAGGCGCGTGGAAGGGACGGGGCCCCAGGGCCCCCACATAGCAGGACGGCGTGCCGCCTCAGGCACACGCGCACCCGTTACGATGGGGTTGCCGGTGTCGCCGTTGGGCGCGATGGCGTACCTGCGCAACGACAAGTGACAAGGGGGGGTGCGGGCGCGGCAGCAGGGATCAGCCGGCACCCATCGTAGAGAAGCAAGTCTTGCGCAACGTCGTCTGGATGCAGTGAGGCGCGCTTGCATCGTCCAGCGCCCCTTGGACTCTCGCATCGCAGGCAGACCGGCCCTCATAATGCACATGCCCTGCGCCCTGCCTCCCATCCGCCGCGCCGCGGCAGCTCCGCCGCACCCGCTGCCGCTCTTCTTGAGGGGCCCATTGCCGTTGGTGTAGGGGTACCTGTACCATATGATCTGCGACCGGGGTGCAGGTAGGCATCACGCGGCGACGCGTCGTCACCACACTATTCGGGCCAGTGCGCACGTGGCAGGCGCATGCGTCCCGTGCGCGCGTCAGCACGCGCTCGTCACGCCGCTGCCAGGGTTCCATCCAGCTCGGGTATCCCGACTCACAATATTAAATTGCGACGAGCCGCCGGAGCTGGACACGGAGAACACCGCCTGCGGCGCGGCGCCGGCGCTGACCTGCAGGCGTGATGTGGGGGCACGCAGATAGACGCACGGCCGAGCGCACGGCGGCTCAGCGCACCACGCGCATGCACGCATGTCTTGGTTGCGGCCTGGCCGCGCCGGCCGCTCGGCCCTGGCCGCGAGCGGCCCCGGCGGACCGCAGCCACACCGTCTGCGGCGACCGTGCCTGTGTGGCTGCTCGGGCCTCAGTACCAAAGCATGCACTGCGGGCTCGCTTGCTCCTGCCAACGAAAGCGCGTGCGTGTACCACTAGCCAGTGACTCGGCCATCCGCGCAACCGACCGGCCAAAGGCCAGCTCCACCCCCGACCCCTGGGGGTGCTATCGACCCCCGTCCAGCAGCCTGCGCGCATGGTGCAGGGCACGGCACCCCGTGCTGGGTGCAGCCCAGCGGCACGCCGGCCCTCACTCCCACTCACAGTGTAGTAGCCGTCCGCGCTCATGGGCGCCACGGTGGACGTCTTGGCGTCCATCGTCATCTGCGCCCAGCGTGGCGCGTGGGACGGGAGCAGCGTCAGCACGCAGCAGTCGCGTGCGCAAGTCCCGACTCTAGCTGTGCGTGGGCGCCCAGGGGCTTAGCAACGTGCTGCCCAAGCGCAGCGGCAGCCCGCCCCGGATTCTGTGGGCCCGCGCGCAGCAGGACCGCTGAGCCTTGTCCACCTCCCTCCCCCTAGGGCACCTGGCGTACTCTGCGGCAGTCACGTCATGTACGGTACGCAACGATGACAACCGCCTCCCTATCAAGTGCGTGCATCCAAGACTACCCGTCGCCCGCGCTGCGCTGCTGTCCTGGCTTCGATGCCCGCTCGCGGGGCCCACCCACCTGGATGCTGGCAATGTTGACGGTCTGGCCGACTGCCAGCGGTAGCGCCAGCGCCAGCAGCACCAACGCCAGCCACGCTGGCAAGCCCCGTGCGCGGCCACAGCACGCACGCGGCCGCAGCCTGCTGCGCGGCGCGCCCATGCCCGGGCAAGCTGCTGGCGCCTGCGCTGCCGCCTCAGCCTCGCGCCAGGCATGGCCGCGGCCCTCGGGTGCCTCCGCCGGGCCTTCTCGGCAGCTGCAACTGCTGCTGATGCTGATGCTACGGCAGGAGGTTCGATGGAGGCATGCGGCGGAGTTGATGCTTGCCGGGGAAGGCAGGTCGGGGACCGACTGGCAGGGATAGGGCTGCGGCAGTGCACTGGGTGGCATGCCCAGGGCGTCAGCGGTTTGAGGCGCTTGCTGAGTGCGCTTCCTACCGAGGTATGAGTTGCGGTGCCCCCGCCGAGCTGGGCGCTGGGCCTGCGGCCGGTTGGCGCATGGGGGCCCCTTGGGGTTGACGCATGGAGGCTGTGGTTGCCAAGCGGGGGAGGCCGGGCTTCAGTTGACAGCATGCCGCGAGCGCATGTCACGAGGCTGCTGGGATAGCACTTGGACATCTCGCTATGTGCGACGGAGCGCTCTCAAAAACACAACACGGATTTCGCTCGGCCATCCAAAACATTGGTACCGGCAGGTCGACTAAGCGACTTCTCCCTGCAGATGTGAGTGTCATGCATACGCACGATTATGTCACAGCTCGGCGCGGCTGGTGGATGTCACCTTTGTTTATGTAGATGTTAGGGCAACACTCGTAATAACTCCAGGGCGTCGCCGAGCCATCTTGCCTATTAGGTCACTGTTGTTGGCCTCCTGGCAGCGTGATGTCAATGCAGCACCGTCGCAGGAATCGACAAAACCCTGCCTCGCTGGAGACAGACTGTCTCGCGGGCTTACGCTGCACCTTATTACAAGAATGGCTTCGTGAGCACACAGAGCCCCAAGAGACAGCTCTCAAGGCTTGCGATACCGTGATTCAACCGAGTCAAACACGAAGCAAACTACAAGTGAAACGAAGTGAACGCGAACGTGCGCCATTAATAAAAGTGCGATGAATGGATCAATATCAGCAAAATTAAGGACGTTTTTTGCAAGGCCAGTCGCTCGAGCGTGGTTTATGGGGTTTTGGCAACCGAACGTCGCGCCACGGTTTTGCTCCGTCTGTGCTTGCGCCCGTGAATAATCCCAAGCAGTAATAGCGATGAGCAGTTGTTGGCTGTTGGCATTCAGGGTTGCACATCCTTGCACCAGCGAGCCCCTGCAGCCATGGCCCCCGCCCCCGCAACCCCAGCTGCCTCCTAGCCACCCGGTACTGGCGCCCCGTTGCTCTCGCTCTATTGCCACATCGCCTGTTCTGGAACTGACCGGCCGTTGGGCCCACCGAGCCGTTGGACCCTCCACCCCAGGGTGGCATGCTAGCCAACTGACGCCGGCGTGCCTTGGCCAGGTGGCACGCGCGCGCTCTGCCACCTGCTACACCTTACGTGTGCGGTACGCGCGGCGGCGTAGAAGCGGTGGGACGGTCGCTCAGGATCCAGAAGAAGGACGCGCGGCTCATCGAGTATGCTCTTGACGTCAAGCAAAGCTGCCTTCACACTGCTGTCTTGCTGGCACGAACATGATGGCCCGTGCAGGCGAAGCCGAGCAGCCGTGCGTAGACCGCGGGACTGCCGCCTCTGCCGGCTAGGAAGCAGACGTTACATATATGCACCCAGCGGTGGCGCTCAGCTCGCAGCAGGCTTGAGCGAGTGACGACACCGCTGTCGGCAACCAGGGCAGCCCCCCGCCCTGGCCGCCGCCTGCTGACAGGGCCGCGGGACGACTGACGGCCGCTTCATCCTCGAGCCCCACGCCCCTGCTGGTCCGGAGCGGCATCCAAAGGTAAGGGCTCTCCAGCCCTGTCGTCAGTGCGCGCCGCCGCCACCCACGCAGGTACGCGCATGTCCCTTATCTGTGCGCATGCACGCACGGCCACCTGCTCAGACACACGCGCACGCGCACATCAACGGCAAAGCCAGAGCGCCGACGCCCTACCTCAGCACAGCAAAGCACGCATGCAAGGTCCAAGGGACATCACAGCACCAGGACGTCTAGGCACGCACATGGGCGCACTAGGCAGCCAAGTCGGTGCCTTTGCCACCCACATAGCCGCCGGTGCGCGTCGGTGTGTCAGAGGCAGAACAGTCCCATCACAGTCGGGTCCGGCCGGCTGGCCAGCAAAGCCACGCACGCCCTGTGCCGCGCAGGTTGCCACGCGGCGCGGCCTCAGCCCCCGCCTGCTACCTCGCTAGTGAACCCAAGGAAGGCTGCGGTGGGGCCGGGCTAGCCAGGTCCGGCCCCGTACGCAGCTGTCGCATGCGATGATCAGGCGCCCTTTCGCATGCGACGATCAGGCGCCCTTTCGCATGCGACGATCAGTGGCCCTGCCAGCATGCGTTCAGGCCGGGTCAGTGAGCCTGCACCGCACGCCCAGCCAAGCTCTCCGCCGCCATTCGCGGCGGCCGACGATGGCCGCTGGACCCTAGCAATGCTGCCCAAGCCGCCGCGCCCATGTTCGGGTTCTCATCACCACCGCCCCACATCAAAGCACAAATCAGCGATGCCCAGCAGCAACCGCCCGGCTCTTGGCACGAGTCCTCTCAGCGACGAAGCACCTCCAGGGGCATCGCTGGCAGTCGCCACATGTCCGGCGTGTCAGCCGGACACCAGAAGACGCAATGCCAGGTGCCAGGCGCTGTGCGGAGCCGCCGCCTCCGTCAGCCCGGCCGCCCTTACGTGCAGCGCATGACACGCCGGCCTCCACCGCTCCACGTCACCACCTGCAGCAGCGCCCCGCCGCGAGCTGCACAAGGTGCATCGGCGCCCCACGCCACGATGGCAACAACCGCGTTGCCATCAAAAGGCGACGTCGCTTCCGCGCGGCTGGACCGGCCAAGTGAACCATGTGTACGCCAGCGCGGATGCCGTGGGGGATCCCGTCACGCCAGCGGCAACAGCACGTAGCTTGGTCGGCTAGGCCCAGCAGCCGTCGCCGGGTGCAGGGGGGTGGGGGGTGTGTGGCTGCTGCAGCGCCGCCATCCATGTTGACAGGGGGCCAGTCCGTTCGGGACGGCATCCTCGAAGGCCAGGGGTCACAACAGCCAGTACGCCGGGTATGGTAGGTGCGGACAGAAGAACCTGAGGGCTCAAGAGCAAGCGCGTGTCAAAGCCGGGCCTTGCCAAGCGCTCACGGCAGGCCCAGGCTTAGGGAATCTCCCAGCCGGGCCCAGCCTAGGGCTCACGGTAGGCGCTCTAAGGCCGCGCCTCGCACAGCGCGCATTGCACACGTACAGAGCAAGGGAGCGGGCCCCACGGCAGGGCGGCGTCTCGCCAGTGGGCCTATGCCTGGTCGGTTTGTCAGGGACTGGCAGCACGATGAGAAAGCGGAACCACTAACCATGACCGACTGAGGCAAGGCAAGGCAAGGCGGCAAACCCAACTACAGAGACAACAGGTAGCAGTTACCCGCCCGCGGGAGGCCTGTGGGGTGTCCAGTACGTTGTGTCAATGCGTTCCTGCAACACCGCGCCTGCCCAGATCGGTCGATAGTGACCCCTGCCGCAGGAAGCTGCTCCACAGGCGCAGCATGCTGCCCCGCGCAAACATTGTAGTACCATGTGAGTGTCAGTGCTGCAGCTGCAAGATACCTTTGTGGCAAACAGGGGTGAGCGCACGCAAGCGCAAGCACGTGCGCAGTGCCATCGCCCTCTCGCCCCCATGAAGCCGCCAGCTCATGGTGCCCGATTCCTAGGTTCACCGCACCACAGCTCTTGCGGCCACAGACCCAGGCGCCGCGGAGCACTAACGCCAAGGCAGGGGCTGCAGGATAGTTCCGCATGTGTAAGGTGTGAGTTTAGGTGCACCCCACCTGCGGTGCTCTTAAGTCCACTGAAGGGCCTCAGCAGGCACGCGCCTCCGCGCGGTAGCTCAGATCGATGGGGACGTGCTGGAGCCGCGTCTGTGCTACATGTCGGTGCCACGTAGCCATGCCGTGGCGTGACGGGCGTCGCGGGCGTTGCAGAGCTGACGGCTGGTACGGGAGCGTGTGTGTATGATGATAGTCATCAAGCCCGGAAACTCTCGAAGTGCATTGATGGTGCAGCATTAGAGCGTGTATGGAGGGGTTGAGGGTCTGGCGAGCGGAAGCAGGCTTCGCATGTTGCGCCTTTCGCTTGGGCTGAGGCGCGGCAAGGCAGGTCCTGTGCGCGCTAAATCTATTAGCAAACATCGCTTATATCAGTAGCACAGGTGCCGTTGCGTTTTGCCCGTCTTGCGTATGTCGCGTGTCCTTGCAATGGGCATGCTCGTCCAACTCGGCTCCACTTGCTGTCCCATTCCCCTGCTTGAACTGCATTCTGATTGTCGCGACTGCACCAGGTATACACACGCTTCACGTAACAACACAAAGCGTTGCCCAACACGCACCTGCACAAAGGCTGCAGCAGCCGCGACACCATGGCCACGCTCAGCCGCGCGTCCCTGCTTCTAGCCTGCTTAGCCTGTGGAAGTGCCTTCGCTGGTGAGGAGAAGCGACCGAAGCTATGGTCGCTCTCTGTTCAGCGGGCTGACCCACGATCTGGTTCTCCGCGCAGCTGCACAGGACGCCCCGCGCGCCCACCCGCTCACCAACCTGCCGCCGGCTGGCGAGATCGCAACGGGGTTCTTCTTCCCGGATTTCCCCACCCGGCAGTTCATTGCGGGCCAGCCGGTGCGTCGATCGCTCCGTTGAAGCTCTTGCGCTGCCGACAGCATCGTCAATAGCTCCTTTCATATACCTACAGGTCAAAGTTGTGCTCGGCGTCCGTAATGACGCGTCGGAGGCGTACAATGTCAGCGCGATCATGGGCAGCCTGAACAACGCAGAGGACTTCCGCTCTTACTACTGGAACTTCACGCAGCAGGTGGGATAAGAACGCGCTCTTACGGGGCCTTGCCCGTGGAGGCGTCTTCCGACAAGCTGCCACGGAGCACGAAACCCGTGTGCGGGGCCGTTGCGGCGAGGCGGCCCTCCGCGTGGAGCGCCCATCTGACCCCTCCGTTGCCACCTTCCCGGTTTCGGTCGTTGTGCCCACAGCTCTACTTCCAGGTCGTGGAGCCCAGCAAGGAGCTGTCGGTTGAGTACACCTTCCTGCCCCCGAAGGACCTGCCCCCCAACGACTACCAGGTTGCGCTGACCGTGTTCTATGAGGCCGCTGACGGCTTCAAGAGCACTACCTTCTTCAACCAGACCATTACCGTCAACGAGAAGGGCCAGCTGATTGATTGGAAGCTCATCTTCTTGTACGTCATCTTCATTGGCCTCGTCGTTGCCGGTGGTGAGTAGGCTCCGCGGGCTCCTGTTGATTGGTCGTTCCCTGTATTCTCTATTGGACTCGAGCACGGCCTCTAGCGGTAGACAGGGTCGCCCATTGGGTCGTGCGTGGTCACTGCTGCGACGTGCCGTTGGTCGCTCTGCCCCGGCATGTGCCTGGCCCGCTGGCCCCTGCCCCTGCGTGTGATCGCCTATCGGCTATATGCATAAGCTATGACAGGCCGACTTTGTCCGCTCGCTTCCAGCAAGCACACGGGCAGGATTATGATGTCACCGGCAGTCTGAGAAACCCCGCTCCCTTTTCCCCGCCGCCGCGCGTGGCCCGGCAGTGCTGTACGTGTGGAGCATGGTCAAGGACTCGCAGCTCTACAAGAACGTTGTGGGGAAGAAGTCCCGCAAGGTGGAGGTTAGCCGCGCTGATAACGATGACGAGTGGGTGAAGGGCACCCACTACGATAACTTCCGCAAGAAGAAGGCTGCTGCGGGCACCACCAAGGCGCCCAAGAAGGCGCAATGAGAAGGCCCAGGGATGGGTTCAAGCAGAGAAGGTCGAGCACCACCCGTGCTGGGGAGGGGCGCGCACATGGCGAGCGCAAGTGCGTGGGTCTGGTCTGGTTAGGGATGTATGATTTGCTCGTGAGGTTTAGTTAAGGTGTGGGACATGACCTCGGACACAATATGCGCGCCGTAAGGGTTCGCGCACGCTCAATCTGACTGCAATACAATGACCGCAGCAACAAGCTGCAGGGAGGCTGCGGGGTGGCTCGCCGGTGTGCAGCTGCGCGTGAGGTGCAGCTAGCAAGTGGGGAGTTGGGTGCACAGTGCACATGTAATGCACTTGCTGAGTGCTCTGTCGATGTGCTCTGCGCGCCCCTTGCAACAGCTGCCGAATCCGATTGTACGGAGTGATAATTGGTGTCAAAAGCTGCCAAATTGCTGGCAAGCGGCTTCCATACAAGAATTGCGCTCGCCTGTAATCCAGGCCACCCAGAACAAAGCGGGAACTTCGAAGGGGCTGAAATGTGGATGTGACACCAGGGGTCACAACACCAGTCGTCCACATCCAGTCGGCGTCGTGGAAGCAGCCTGTATCAGTGGTGCCCCTGGCCCGCAGGTGGGGGTACGTGCAGGTGATCAGTTGCGAGAGCCTCAGCAGCGAGGGCACCAGCTGGGCCGCCAACACAAGGATAAATGCGCTAGGAGCTCAGCAAAGCTCAGCGCAAGGCCAAAACACTGCGCAAACTCAAGGCGCAGCGCTCGGAAGATGAGGAAGCCCCCGCAGCGGCCGCGAAGGGCCAGTGGCAGCGGCAGAAGCCGAGGGCTCGACGAGTGGCGTGCGAGGGAGGCTGAGGGGTAGACAGGGGAGACCCCGGGTGGACCCCGGGTTTTGAACGCGCGTTCCTCGCTCGATGCTGAATTTACAAGACGTTAACGCGACAGTCGAAGCAGCAAGCCGAGGCTATGAATTTGCGCGCGACCTGGGCCGACCACAAAAGGGAGTCTTGCTCGTCCACCACCAAAAATCACGGCACCACACATTGCGAACCGTCGGTTCTACATAGCCAGCCAGTGCCACATAGACCATACTCAAGCTTCTCCTTGCACCCAATTTCGGTCTGTATTACCTCTGTCACTACACCACTACTAAAATGCTTCAAGCGACCCACCGCGCGTCTACCCGCTCGGCGCTGCGCTCGCGCAGCGTCGCGGCCGTTCCCCGCCGCGCCACACGGGCACTGGTGACGCGCGTCCGCGCCGAGAAGAGCGGCCTTGCGAAGGTGTGGCTGGCAACCACAAGCGACAGAATGCCGACCACCACAGCCGTCTTGCGCAGCTGCGCGCACCCCCGCGACCTGTGCATCCTTTAGCCGCAGCTGTCTTCTGTCATGAGCGCTTGCAGGACTGCAGCCAAAAGTCTGCTCTCTTTCTGATTGCACCTGTACTGATGCTCTCGCAGCTTTCCGACTCAGTCGGCATGCCCACGGATGATGGCTACTTTGGCTTCACTCCCTTCTCTGAGGTGCGCTGGGATTGTGTGGGCGCTTGCGAGGCGAAACGTCTCGCGGCTGTGAACCCAGGGCGGTGGTTCCACTGGCGGGCACTATCACGTACCACGCTCTTCACCAGACCCGGACTTTGTCTGGGCGTCTTTCCACAGATGTGGGTTGGCCGCTGGAGCATGCTCGGCTTCGTGTCGAGCATCGTTGTGGAGTTCGTGACAGGTGCGTTCTGCACATGCCGACCGCCAGCATGCATTCCAACGCCCGCAGCCAGCAGCCATTTCCTCCGCACTCCCGCGTTATGGCCAGTGCCCCTGTCGCTCCCAGCGCTGCACCTCGTGTAAGCGCCCACGTCGAGGTCTGCCAACCACCTGCCCGGGCCTCTTCTCAGGCAAGGGCACGCTGGCCCAGATCGGCCTCGAGGCGCCTTCCACGACTCTGCTGACGGCCATGCTGGTGATCTTCGGTGGCGCCACCGCCGTGGCCTCGGTCGCCACCGTGCAGCAGCTCTTGAACAAGAAGATGAGCCGCAGGTAAGCCACATGCCTGGGGACTTGCGGGTCGCCTCGGGCACCTGTTCAGAGTCGGTCTGCAGCGCCCTGACCAGCGCGTCGCGCCACACTAACGACGCCCCCTCCCTGCTTCGCGCGCAGCCAAATCGAGCGCTACCGGTCGTTCCTGGGCCTGACCAAGGAGGATGACTGGATGTCCGACAGCGCCGCGCGCGACATGAAGAAGCGCCCTGGCTTCACCTCACCGGGCAACGACATGGCGGCTATTGAAGAGGTGCGTAGCTGGATGCTGGCGGGGATCATGGGTTGAGAACTCGGGTGATGGGCTGCACAGCGGGGAGGGGGGTGGGCCATTGGGGGGCGGGAGGCAATCCGCGCGGTATGGCAAGGGGGCCAAGGGGGTGGCAGCACCGTTGCGCGCTCCTGGCCTCGATCGCGGTGCTGCTCGCCTGTTCCGCTGCAGGTCCGGCGGCAAGGCATGCCCGCCGACCGCTTCCTGTCGGCCAACGACAGCACCGCCGCTGAGACCGCCGCTGCGTGAGTAGCGGCACACATGGTCGCGGCTAGCGCGGGGTTGGCCTGTACGACAAGGGGCCCGTGGGGGGCGCGGGAACGGAAGTGAAACCGGCACGTGCTGGCGGCTTGGCATGTGTGAGGTCAGGATGGCGGAAGCCATAGCGACGATGTCACAGTGGCCTGGTGTGGTTTCCTCTCTATGCCCATCTCTGTACTGATCTCACCTTCATCCCACGCCGCAGTGACATGAAGGCCTCCACCTCGACCGCCGTCGCCGAGCCGCCCTCGGAGGCCGCAACTGTCCCCAGCACGTCGGCCTCCAGTCGGCCTCAGCCGGTGAGCCCGCGCACGCCGCCGACACCCGCGCACTCGCTGTGACGGACGCACTCGCTCCCTGGGGCCCCACCCGAACCGCAGCAGCAGCGTTGTTACCGGTCATGGATGCCAACGCACTAACGTGTGGCTCCTGATTCCTGTCACTCCCATCATCCTCTTTGCCCTCGCCGCCCTGTGCAGACAATGGAGGAGATGTACGGCCTGGACGAGGGCAAGTACGCTCGCGAGGTGGAGCTGTCAAACGGTGAGCGCACGCCCTGACTTTCGAGGTCTGGCCCAGGCCGGTAGCTCATCCAGTTCAAGCTCTCTACGCATGCCGTGCCATGCAGCCCGGCCCCCGGCCTCAAGCCCACACGCCTCTCCTCCAACTGCCACCCCGCTCCTCGCCTTCTCCATGTTCTCCTTGCAGGCCGCGCTGCCATGATTGGCTTCCTGGCGGCCATCCTGGTGGAGGCGGCCACGGGCAAGGGCATCATCTTGCAGCTCATTATGTACGGCAAGATGTCCGGCATTCTGGGGCCCATGTCGGGCTTCTAAGCGGGTGGTGTGTTGTCGGGGTAAGGTTGAACTGGGGGAGGGGTGCCTGAGCCCAGTTGGGCTGGATTCAAGAGGGCGAGAAGGGTAGGCGTGATGGGTGGGTGGCAAGATGGGTGGGCGATGCAGGGGTAGCGGAGGATGGTGTTGCAGGAGCGAGTGCGAGAGCGTGAGCGGTGTGGGTGTGAAGCTTCGAAGACCAGCTGCGAAGGCTGGGTGCGGTATTGTTTCACGAATGAACTGATGGTGCAGTTTTGGATTATGAAAGTGGATGACCGGAGGCAGATGGACGGGCGGGATATCGCCTGGGTAGTGAGCAGCTCAGGCGGCGCCACATTGGCACCGATGGTTCGCGAGTGTTGGTGGCTTGTATGTTGCGCTTGCCACCCGCTCTTACTGTAAGCCTTCTACAGGTTTCTACAGACAAGCATGGATCACATATTTTCTCTTCTAAAAGGCGACGCTGACGCACGGAGAGTTCCTGAGCCTAACCTGTGCCGGACCTGTGAATGCAGCACAGGTGGGTACGACATGCTTCACGGGTCCATGCACGGCTACCAAATGGCCTGGCGCCCGTGCCTTTCACGGCCTACAGCGGTTGTGCCGTAGCAGAGCTCCAACAGTGCGACCTCGCCCTGACAAGCGTATCGCTTGTCACAAACTGCCTTCCACTGCACCGCGCTAGGAGCTGCACGTGTGCCACATTGCAGACAACATTGCACTACAACCTTCCGTGGTCGACAAGGTCACGAATCGCGGTCGGCGACTGCCGACATGATGGGTGCACACGTTTGGGCATTGCTGCTCCTCTCTGTCGCTCCGCACGCTGCAGCACGTGGCGCCGCGACCCATTGGACGCCAGAACGCTACGCGAAACAATGCGACATTGCAGCTCAGCACACCTGCGACCCCGACGGCGTCATCTCCGCCACATCCGCCGACGCCATCGACAACTTGGCCACCGATATCACCGTCGGCCGCAAGCCCTATGCGCAGCGCGCCTGCGGCTCCGCCGGCGTCGTAGGTTTCCCGGTAAGCCCGTACGCTGCTCGCCTCCGTACCCAGCGTCCCCTTTCCTCGCGCTTCAAACTGTGCCCGTGCTCCGGTGTGCCAGCGATCCCCACTCCACCCCTGAAACTCACCCCACCACAACGCCCGCTCCTTACCCGCCGCCATCGCGCAGGCCGCCGTGGCGGTGCTGCACCGCATGGCCGGCAGCACCGACCCCGCCGCCGAGGCGACCCGCTTCGCCGAGGCCCTGCTCGACGACTGGGCGCTGGGCTGGCCCGCCAGGGACTGCGACAACGGCGTCCTGCTGCTGTACAGCGCGCTGGAACAACAGCTGGCCGTGGTGACGGGCGCCGTGGTGGCGAGCCTGCTGCAGCCGGCCGAGCTGGCGGCAAACGTGACGCGCGCGCAGCGCGAGGCGGTCGTTCGGTGCGCGCCGGGCCCGGGGCCAGGCGGGGACGTGTTGCCTTCGTTCAATCGGGTTGTGTCGTGGGGCGCGCAGCGGGCCTGACGCGTCCTGCCAGCTCGCGGGTCCCAGATGCTGACAGCGCGCTGTCGCCCTGTCGCCGGCTTGCCCCGCCGCTCTCCGCAGCCCCGCCGCCGCGCTGGAGGAGCTGCTGGCTGACATCGGCCTCGCGCTGGCGGCGGCGGTGCAGCCCACCAAGGGCGACGGCGGCGGAGGCGACGACACTGGGAGCGGCGACGGCCATCCTGGCGGCGGCCACCACCGGCTGCTGCACGTGGCCGAGCTGCTGCTGGAGCTGGGACTGGGCGGCTCGGCGCTGGCCGCTGCGCTGGCTGCGGCCTGGCGGCGGTGGCACGGGCCCGGCGCGGCCGACACCCTGGCCGATGGCGCAGCCCGCCAGGTATGCCGTACGGCGCGGGGGTTAGATGCAGCTCCAGCGCCTGCTTGTGCGCGAAGCATCTCGGCACTGGCGGGGCGCCTCGCGCAACACCCTGCCTGCCTTACCGCCGCAGGCCTGCCGGCGCGAGCTCGCCGCCATCCAGCAGCGGTACCAGCAGCTGCGCGGCTCCGCCACCGCCACCGCCACCGCCACCGACGCCGGCGCGGGTGGCGATGTGGCCACCGCCTGCTCGCTCTGCGGCCTGGGCTTGTCGGCCGGCGGCGATGCTCCCCACGAGGCTGCCGCGCCTCCAGTACCGTCGCACGGCCCCACAACCCACGTGGCGCTGGAGCTGCAGCAGCCGCTGCTGGCCGCCGCCCACGACGAGGGCGAGGGGGAGGGCGGCGGCGGCGGCGGCCCCACGCCGGGCGCGGGCGCCGTGCCGCTTATGCTGGCGTGCGGCCACGTGCTGTGCGAGGCGTGCTTCGTCAGGTGCGGCTCCTCCCTGCTGCGCCTGCTGCCTGCTGCCCGCCCTCCCACCAAGCCGGCCTCCAGCTCGGTGCTGCGCGCTGTGCTCACGCCCGAACCCGTAGCTCTCCCACCCGTATCCCTATGTGCATGCGTTCTTACACCCACCACCGCATGCGTTCTTACACCCACCGCTGCGTCGCCGGCGCTTCCCTGCCTGCAGGCGCCTGGGCCCCGCCCCCACCGCCTCCGCAACCTGTCCGCTGTGCTCAATGCCCATTGGCGCCGCCGACGGCGACGGCCCCTTCCCCGCCGACGGCAGCGCAGCCGCCTCCGCCGCCGCCGCCGCCCCGAGCACCGACGCCGGTGCGCCGTCGCTGCTGGCGGCGCTGCGGCGGCGCTGGACGCGCACGCAGGGCGAGCGGCCCGCCTGCTTGGCGGTGGTGGCGCCGGAGCTGGTGGCGCGGCTGCGGCGGCTGCGGGGCGAGCAGCCGGCTCTGGTGCCGCAGGCCCTGGTGGCAGCCTGGGAGCGGGCCATGGTCGCGGGTGGGTCGGGGGCAAGGGCCCAGAGCGAGGCCTCCCGGCGGATGATGCCTGGGCAAGGACGCGGCCAGGGGCCAGGGGCCTGCTGTACCTGGGCGGTTGGGCGGTTGGGCGGGGGGGCAGCGCCGCTGATGTACGGCCGGCAGCCGGACACGATGGCGTGAGGCGCATCCCTTTTGCGGCCACTTTGTGTCAGCCCGCGCTTTCCCCACGCCCCGCAGGCGAGCCGCTGGATGCACAGCAGCTGCAGCTGCTCGACCGGCAGCAGGGCCCCCAGGGGCTGGGCGAGGGGCGCCACGAGGCGGCCGCCGACCTGGAGGCTGCCCCTGGCCACGAGCGCCGCGCGGCGGTCGGAAGCCGGGGCGTGGCATTGCGCGAGGCGGGCGGCGGCTGGTGGCAGCCGCCGCGGGAGCTGGTGGAGCGGGTGGCGCAGGCGGCTGGCGGGCTGGCGGCGCTGGCTCGCGGGCGGCGCGGCCGGGCGGCGGGCCGCCTGCGGGCGAGCGGTCACTGACGGGGACGGGGACGGGAACGGGGCAGGGCTTTGTGTAGGAGAAAACGTTGAGGCATGGGCGGGTGCTCGGCCGGCATTGATTGCACGTGTGTACACTCTGGCATTACTTGGTAGAGGTACTGGGCGCCGATTGGTACGGGTCTTTGGCATTCCCTTCCGTGGCATACCGCACCTCGGGCCCTCGCCGGGAGTATGCGGTGTAGCGGAGGCGTGGTGGTTAGTTGCCGAAGCTTGATGCCTGGCCCTGGAGCAGGCAGGGACCCTGCTAACGCGTGGGGCATCGGAGCTTGCCTGGCCCGCACCTGGTTTCGGTCCCAGGGGTTGGGCAACGGTTGGTTCGTGGGCGACAGCAGCTTCAGCGGCGAGGGTGGGCGCCGTGGTTGATTTGGCATAGGGTCATGAGGCAGGCGGCGGAGCTGCGCTGATGCCTATCACGCTGTATCGTCGGCACAAACACCGGTAGCAGCACCATCAGGCGCTGCTTCACCGCGAGGCAGAGGTTTTCTCTTGGCATGTCTGCAAGCTTAGTGTGGGAAGCGCATGGCGTTGGGTGTGCTACTGCTGGAAACCTGGGGCGGCCCTGTGCTGGCTGCCGTTAGCTCGGCCTTGGAGCCCGGGCTGCCCGTGTTGATATGACAGGCTGGTGTCCCTTCACTTGAGTCCAGCCCTCTGGTGGGAGGAGTGACGCCACCATCGGTCATGGGGGCCTGGTGAGGAAGCGCACGCTGCGGGCCATGGGTCCCTGCTCTGCGGTTGCAAGTAGATCCGGCTACCCTTCTCAGACCACAGATGCGGGGCGGCAGGGGCAAGGTTGGCGTTGGCGGATGTGTTGCCGTTGGCGTTACACGGTCCGCCCTAATACACATGCAGCAGGCCGTGGGGCCACAGGGAGCGACACCACCCAGCGCCTCTCATGCGTGCAAGGTCGCAGCTCGCAACCGCGTCTCGCAGCCATGCTTTCCCGACAGCCGTCCAGCCCGCCATGCGCGAATACCAGGTCCGGCGCGCCACAGCATCAACACGCCCGGTCTCGACACCAGCCCAGCGTGTGCCGCAGCGCACACGGCTCCACAGGGCCCCGCTAGCCCGCCGAGTCGCGGCGCTTGTGGCTGCGCTTCTGCAGCCGCGCCGCGGCCGCCTCCATACCCACCTTGGCCGCACCGGTGTCAACCCGCACACCCCGCACCGCACCGCCGCTGGGGCCGCGATGTGCCCCGCCCGGCCCCAGCAGGCGCCGGCGGTGTCCGGTGTGCGCACGCCCCACGACTTCCGCGGGCTCGCCGATGCGCCTGGCTCGCAGCCGCGCAGAGTCGAGCAGCGGCCCCTGCGAGGGCTGCGCACTGGCAGCCGCGGGCTGAGGCAGGCGGGAGGCAGGTGGGGCCTCCTGGAAG
>BDDC01001813.1:7953-19984 GCA_001662425.1 Chlamydomonas sphaeroides | reverse complement strand
TGCCGCGGGCCGGCCACATGCAGGGCCTGCGCTCGGTGCGGGAGGCGGTGAGATGGGGGCGTGGCCGGGGCCCGGCTGCTGTTCGACGGGTTACATGGCACATTGCGGAGGTCCAACTTGTCCCCGCTGCCGTGCTGTCTCGCTGCCGTGCCAGGTGCCTGGCTGCCTGTCTGCGCCCTTGGGCCGAGTGGCGCTGGCGGTGGCGCAAGCGGAGGACCCGGACGGATACGCGGAGTGGTGGGTGCAAGCCTGAGCCTCCTACCAGACCCGCTCGTTCCTGACGGCCCACTGCCGCCCTACCTGCCTCAGGGGCCTGGAGGCCTCCCTGGCCACACACGGGGCGCTGCTGCGGGAGGCGGGCCGCCTGGCGGTGCTGCACGGCGGCTACCTGGTGGGTGGGGCAAGGGGCGCGCGCGCTGTCACGGGCGAGAAGCCTCATTTTGGCCCCGACCAACCCCGCTGCCCCTCGCCCAACTCACAACCGCCGCAGGTGCCCACCCCGCCCGGCTCCTTCCAGGTGGCCTTCCTGCGGCCCGCCGCCGCGCTGGCCTGGCTCCTGCAGTTCCAGGACGAGATGGGCCCGTCCCTGGCCAGCGAGGGCCAGACCGCCAGCCCCGATGGCCGCGGCAGCGCTGGCGCATCTGCTCCGATCACTGCCCAGGCATCCCACACCACCAGCGGCATGAGCTCGCAGAACGACAACAGACTCAACACGCTGCTGCAGAGGGTGGGTGGCTGCAACCTCTGATAGATGCGTGCGGTGCGGTGCGATACGCACCGGCGTGCCGCTCTTCTGCGCAGATGTGCTGAATGATGCCGAGGGCGTTTTGGTCGGCCAGGCACTGCCGTGTCGGTTACTGAAGTCCTTCTGCTAGCTTCACCAGCGAGTGGCGACGCGCCAAAGCGTCGCGTCGCAATATGGCCCATTCCGACGATTCCTTATGCCTGACAGTGTATTGATGCAGGACGCATCCCATGAAGCCCGCCGCCTCGCGTACCCTGCCAGGGGCTACATTCGCTCACAGCGGACTCACACCTTGACCGCACCCTTCTGCCGCAATGTGTAATGATATTGCCGTACCTCCCTCTCAGGCCGCCGCCGTGGCTCAGCTGTCGCTCCTGGTGGTCAAGGGCGGCATCGACGTCGGCCTCCTGCCCGCCACCCTGGGCGCCGGCGGCCACGTGCTGTACGGCGGCGGCGTCGCCAAGCGGGCGGCGGCGCTGGCGGCCCACGCGGCGTGGCACGAGGTGCTGGTCAGCATGGAGGCGGCGCGCGAGGTGCTGGGGCAGGTGCGGCGGGCCGGAGGTGGCGCTGGGTGGGGAGGGCGGGCTCAGTCGACCAGCTGTGTGTACACGGGTGCGGCGCGCGGTCGGCATTCGAATGCCGCCGTCGCCGCGCTGCTGTTTCATCTTGTCTGGTTGGCAGCGGCTCAGAGCTCCCGTCCGCTGCCTTCCTCGCATCCCTGCAGGACACGCCAGCATGGGACGCCATCGAGGCCCAGCACGCGGCGGGCCACAAGCGGGGCGGCGCCAACAGCCGAAGCTCCGCAGCGGAGCGCATCCTGTCTTCCGTCCGCTCGCACGCGCAGCTGCCGCCGACGGATTGGAGCGAGGCGCTGCGTGCGGCGGACAGCGGCACAGCCGCTGCAGGAGGCAGCGACAACGAAGCACGTCTGAAGCTCTTCGTGCTCCTGCCCGCGCCTGGCGGTGCGGGCGGCGTGGACGCCGCGGCGATCGCGCTCGGCACAGGGCCTGGAGGCTGTGCGGCGGCTACCGGCGCTGTCGCGGGTGCCGTTGCTACCGCTGCAGCGGCCAAGGTCCGTGGGGGCTCGCTGCACGCCGGCGGCGGTGGCGGAGGGCCCGTGCTTGTGGCGCTGGGCCCGGGCGTGCGGTCTTTTCCGCACAAGGGGCACACACTCGTGGCCATCGCCGCGAGGCTGGCGGGCAAGGAACGGGGCGCAGTGGCAGACTGAGGCGCACTGGATGGGCACCAGGGCTTCATGTCGGTGCGATCGGGGCTGCAGGCTCAGCGCCCCGCAAAGATAGGACAGCGTCTCGTCGCCAGCGTACCGGGCATGCATGAACGAGGTTCCGGCTCCGTCATGCTGCGGTGTCACGGTCCGCTCTGGGCACTTAACACACGCGCACTAGGTGCCGCCAGCGGCTGCGGGCCGTTGCACGGCTGCATATAGCATGGGTGCCGAGTGACCAGATGCCGATGGGAGGCGGATGGGTTTCATGCGCATGTGGTAAGGTGTGTCCATCTGTCCGTATCACGGCCTCTGGCGGACCACTGGCTTGCAGCTGCGACGCTTCTTAACTTCGTGCGCACGGGGGGCGGGCGTGCGTCGGGAGCGGCCGCTGCATGCGGGACTCGCTTGCTGCCATGTCCCGCATCGCCCCTGTGTCCACAGCAGCGACGCAGTGCGTGTGGTGGTGCGGAGCCTTGCGTGTGGCAGGCTCCCAGTTGTGTATGTACCGATGGACGCATCGCTGAGCGGCGCTAAGTGGGTGGGGGCCACGTGTGTGGCAGATCCGGTCATATGCAGCTATATACATAGCAGCTGGAACTTGCTTTTGCCTGCGTTGCAAGGTTGTTATCTGCATCAGGTCGACGTAACGCAGAGGTGGGGAGATGGTGTGCGCGCACCGTACGCGCCATGCGGACCTGCGCCTGTGCCGATGTTGCTCGAAATAAAGTTGACCCTTGGCTTCTGAGGTTGCCGACGTTCTGGCTGCCTGTATCTAGTTCCTCGCTGCGGTGCTTTAGGCCCGCAGGCTTGTGTTGAGGTGGCTTTCATTTGATTCCTGCGGTTGCGTGCGACAGGGCTTGCAATGCGCTCCGCTTGCACCCAATCCCCATCAGCTGCTTCACCGGAGTGAGGCATATGGCTTCGGTGGTCGTGGGAACCGCGCTTGCGCCTGGCGTCGTTTGTTGCGCGCCCAACGTTGCGTCTTGCTGTGTGGTGTGAGGACCAGAGCCTCCCTCCGGCGCAACGCCGGCGAGTGCTGCTGCCGGCGTAAGCTTGCTACCGTACTGCCGTACTGCTGCATAGGCACGGTGCGCTGCTAGATAGCGTAAGCTTCTTGCGGGAGGAACTGCATAACGGACTGGGAGCGTCGATCGGCCGTGGCCATGGTGGCCGTCCGAGCTGTGGCCTCACAATTTGCGGGGCCCCGGCTCCTGGTGGTGGTGCCGGCAGCAGCCGCCGGTGGTCGGCGTGGGGCCCACCCCATACACGCCCGCCCTCCTGAATGCAACGATATGTGCTTTGCACAAGTCGTAACCATTTCTATTTCTTTTTGCCGGCAGCAGCCGCCACGCTGGCGGTGGCCGCGCCACCTCTGGTGCTGTTGGTGGGCCGGCTGTGGTGGTGCGGTGGCTCCGATGCGGCCCGCGCACCGTGACGGATGGAGTGATGGATCACGCGAGGCCGGTGCGTGGGCGGAGTGGCTTCCTTGCGGTTGGGCTGTGTATCAGCAACGAAGACGTAGATAACTAGATTGAACGAACCCTGTGGCCTTTATTTGGGCCAGAGTCATGGAGCAGGCGAGTAGCATGCGGCCCAGGGCGTTCAAGGCGTGCTCCGCGGCACGCGGGGGGGCCAGGTCCGCGACACGCGGCGGGGCTAGGTCCGCGGCCTCCCCGCCTAAGTACCCAGCGCGACAGCACTGGTGAACACGGCAGCTGCAGGCGTAGCACGCACAGCAGGGCGCTCGCAGCTCGGAAGCTTCATTCCTTCATTGTACCTTTGTACGCTGTTGCCGCAGCACTAGAGGGGTCGGCAGCCCCACAGAACAACGCTGTAGACAGGCCGCTTGAGCGGCACGCACCCGACGGCTAGGAGAGGAGGGGCCTCCCCTGCTACGGCAACAATCACGCATCACATTGATGGCTAAGCAGGCTGAGATGGCAGCCATGCGCGACCAGGATAGGCTTTTATGCCAATGGGGACGGCGCTGCCAGGGGAGCAGCGATCATGCTCGTAGCAATTCGGCGTTTGTGCCACGATGTGCCTTGCCGACAGCATCGTCCCGGTAGCCTCGGCAGAGGGCAACGGCGCAGGCAGCGCGCTGTGCATATGTGCAACTGTTCTGCGGCCGCGGTGGTACTTTTGGATGAAGGCGACTTACCGCTGTCGACGTCGCTGCCATCTTTGTTCACGAATTGTAACCGGCGGCGCAGCTCCGCGGCGAGCTAAGCCCCCATCCTCGCGGGCGCGGACAACGGCGCGTATCCTCGCGCATGCATAACATCATCGTCAACAATAGCCTGCGATTCTGGTTGCCATAGTGCCAACTGGTGTTTGCCCGTCGCCGTCACAACTTTTTGCGCGCTCGTTTTCCTTGGCGCTTCTCCAGAAACAAACTGATGTGTATGTCTAGCGCATATTTGGGAGATGCATGTCCTCCTTGTTCGCAGACCGCCCTAACGTAAACATGTGCCGAGCTGCGCTGCTGTGTCAAACCGCCTGCATAGCCCGGCTGCACGTAGCTATGGTCCTATCCGCACAATTCATGTAGGTGCAGCGAAACTGTGAGGCGCTGGCTACTTCCGTCAACTGTTTACGTACGTAGGAAGTCCATTCTGGATCTAGCATTGCAGTTTCTGCAGCAGGTGGCAGGTGACATTGCATACAGCTGCTCCCTGGATGCGACCGGGAGCCCATTGATCAGCAGTGCTGGATCGCAGGACCAATCATCGCACCTCCCTCTCACAGAACCTATCCTTCAGCAAGCCCAAGCTGGCGCGCGGCTGCCACGGCGGGGGGGACATCCCGGCCTGGGCTTTTAACTTCAGAACCAGCGTTGAAGTCATTGAAGGGCCCGGGCTTGGAAGTTGGAAGGCGAAAGAAACAGCTGTCGGGTGTGTCTGCGTCAGAAACGCTGGATTCCCGCAGCCCCGTGGGTCCATCAATTCCGTCGTGTCATCGCAACCAACGCAAGGCAACCCGAGGAAACCCGGCAGTCATGCCATCGTGGCAGGAGGGAAGTCCCTCGCGCTTGGTGGCCTGCGACACCAGTGGACAGTGGCGAGGTCAGAGGCGAGGTCGGTGGGGGTGCACAATGTCGGCATGGCCAGCGGCCCAGCGCCCGGGCCAGCTCGCAGGCAAGGTCCATGTTCCAGAAGCGCAGCAGGGAGTGCGCGCTAGGAGGTGCGCGCAGCGATACCACGTTACACGCCTTTGCACGCAGGGGCCGCCCCAGGCCACACGCACGCGGCTAGTTGGCTCCCAGGGCAGGGCTCGAGCTGCGCCTCATGTTCTGAAAAGGGGGGGGGCAAGCGCTTGCGCGGCGGCGCACGGGCAGTCAAGGATGGCGGCGCAGCGCGCAGGCGGTGTAGTAGGTGTAGTCGCACACACATACGGCTCCGTCGCCCGAGCCTCCAGCCTCCAGCTAGCTCTCGCGCAGCAGCGGGTCCCCGCCTCCCTGTACAACGGCAAAAGCGCTCGGCCGAGCTTGGCGTTCACAGTCATGCGACCTTGTTGCTAGGCACCATCGGTGCGGCCCGCCTTGCCCAGGCGCCGCGCGCAGTGAGGGGGATCGTTATGTCCATCTCGCCGCTGTCGGAGTGGCGTTGATAGTTTTGTAGGTCACTGCAGACAGTGCGCGAAAGAAGTCGCGCTTCCTGCGGCTAAAGTGTAAAAACCGAGCGACTGGAAAGGTACGAAACCGAGGAGGGGTCCACCACTCCACCTTACCTCGTACGGGATGCTGTACTCGAGTTTAACCACCACCCTGTGAAGTTGCAAACCTACTTGTGAACCTGCAGGGCAGCCGTGCCTACCGGTCATCTGGTTCTCAATGAACACATGTAAATGTTCACAGCACAGCACGGCGCGTGCCCAAGCGAACACTTGAGGGCGCGCTTTGCTGTATCTATTGTAGCATAGGCCATGCGTTGTATCAGCAACTGCGCACCGCGATGTACTTAGTGCTGCGTCGACACCAGGCTCAGCAAGGCCACGTTCCGCTGTTCTTGTTGCTGCTTGCAGCAGTTCAGCCAGCTTATGGATTCTTGTTCAGTGGCGTAGTACACAACCTGACGGAGGACGCGGCCTGCTTATCACAGCCCCAGCTTTTTCTGAATGCGTAAGTCGCGCAGAGCGTTAAGAGCACTGACCATATGCGCGCGCCTTCAACGCGCTCGTGCGTGGTCTCTAGGAGTGGCGCAACCGGACTGTGAGATTACTCCACGCTACACGCCACACGAAGGCCCTTGTCGCGAGCGAGGACGCCAACGCGCTCATTTGTGCAATTCGCAGATGTACGCATTCCCAAGCTCAGCGCAGCGTTCTGCCGCTATGGGACGCGCTCACCGACGTCACACGCACCTGTCGCCTGGACCACCTCACCCCGGAGGACAATGTTAGTCCGGGCGGGGGCAGCGCGCGGGTTGTACCAGGAACGCGACAGAAAGCAATGTGGACACCGCCAAACTGCGGGATGTGTGGCAGTGTGCGGATTGTGCAAAGGGAAGAGCGAGCATCCGTGTGCGACGCACCCGCTGCTGCCCCCCCGGCTGTCTACCTCATCCAACGCAGCGGACCGCCAACTACAGCGCGTTCGGGCTGTCCTGGGACATCGGCATCCGGCGGCCGCTGGAGGCCTTCGTGGCGCGATACAACCAGAACAAGACAGGCGCTGCCCTTCACGGCGTCCGGTCCCGCCCCTTTTCGGCCTACATCCTGAGCTATGTGGAGCAATGGCCCGAGCCGGGCAACCCCGGGCCCAACGACTGGTGAGAGGGGTGGAGAAGGGTTCGTGTCACACGGGCTGCCCAGCTCCTTGATGCGCCGCCGTGGCAGCGTGTCGGGCTCCCGAGCAGCCGCCAACGCCCAGAGCCCGGGTTGTTGGGAGACCGCCTTGTGCACATGTACGCCGCCCCGTCCTTATCCCGACGATATGGCCGCAGGTGGCTGGTGGGGGCCGAGGTGTTTGGGGAGGACGTCAATCACGGCGCCTTCCTCGATGTCACGGGTAGGCTTGCTGCGTGCCCAGATGTGCGCTGTGGTAGATAGGCATGGCACAGGGGCGAGGTGCACAGCATTCGACCCTTGCCCGGGGCCCAGCAAGAGGGCTAACACGCCCTTTTGTCCATTCCCCTGCAGCTCTGCAGTTGGGGAACAGAGCCTATCAGTTGACTGACATCCCCCAGCGGTTCAGGTAAGAAATGGTGTTGTGGTTGCACGGCGCACCGCTTCAGGGAGCGAAGCCCCCCGGGCGCTCCAACATGCCTTCTGCACAGCTTTTAGTGACCGGCACATCCCGTACGCCCGTCCCATCCTGTCAGGGACGCCGGCTCGTCTGCGTTTGCGGGGCGCTACTCGTCCATCCCCCTGTACGTCACCACCTACCAGCTCATGTACCGCCGTGACATCTTTGAGAAGTACGACATTGCCGTACCGGACACGTGGGACCAGGCGCTGGCGATTGCCGACAAGTACGGCAGGGGGGCGCTGGGCCCCGGCCAGCCGGAGTACGGCTTCTGCTTCGAGGCCAACCCGGGTGCGTGAGGTGACGGTGTTGCTCGGGATCCGGTGCTGCAGAGCGGCAAGATCCATCGGTCTGATCGGGCCTGCTCCATGCCTCGTACCCATGCCTGCTTCACCATTGCCTCGCTCCCACCGTCCGCAGCCTGCGGATACGCGCAAGCCATGATCGTGTACATCCTCGCGTCCATGGTCCAGACAAAGGGGCCCAGCGACGGGGCCTGGTTCGACCCCAAGGTGTGGTGTGGGGCAGCGCAGGAGGGTGGCTCGGACGGCGCTGGCGCTGTTGATGCGGCATGGAAGCCGTACGTCTGCCGCCAGGCGCCAGCCAGCTGTGGAACACCGCCTGCCACTGGTCCCGACCTGAGTCCTGCTGCTGGCTCCCCCCTCCCCCCAGACGCTGAACCCGCTCTACACGAGCCCGCCAATGCGCGAGGCGCTGCGGATCTTCGGCGCCCTCAAGAACCACTCGGTGCCTTTCAGCACGCCTTGCTTTGAGGTTTACAATATGCTTGCTTCGGGCCGCTGCCTCATGCTGTGGGCCTTCAGCTTTACCTTCAAGGTAAGCCTCCACTGGGCCCCGGCCGCTGGCTGTCAAGGGTGCTGGGCTGATGTACCCTGGGGCCCTGCGGCGCTCTTGCTTAAGGGTCGTGAGTGGTTCTGTTTGTGGCCATGCACGCAACGCTCTTTAGGCGGTTCAGTGGTGGGCTGCCTGCCCCAATCAGTGAACGAGCCAAGACCATCGTTACCGCCACCGTTACTGCCCTCAGCGCGCCTCGCTTAGCTCGAACGCCATGCGCGGGAGGCAGGGCTCGGCGCCCACACCCGGCTCGACGCGCTACTTCGACAGCCGCTCGGGGCAGGTGCAGTGGCACGGAAGGGGCACTGGGTCACACGCAGTGGAGCAAGTCGCTATCGGAGTAAAACATCATGTCAACTGCGGCCCTGTGCGCTTGCTCCCATGCACAGCTCCGGCCCTGCGACAGAGCGGCCTGCCCCTTGGCGGTCGAGGCAGCGGACCCGGCCACCGGCGCCAAGGTGCTGGTCAACCAGGTGGTCCCGCTGGACTCGGCCTCCTTCGCCATCAACGCCCACGCGCCAGCTCATCGCCAGGCGGCTGCGTACGCCATGCTGCAGAGCTTCACGGGGCCGGAGGAGCACTTCAGGACGCTGCTGCTCCCATACACGGGTGCGCGATGCCCCTGAATGTGCATGTGTGCACCTGGGCACTGTCTTAGGTCGTAGGGACTTGGGGGCTGAGCCCACATGCCGCGGTTTGTGCAGTCAGCGACAGCGTGCTGGCAAGAGCTGACAGGGAACCTGGGCCGCCCTCCTCGCCCCCTGCAGAGGTGGCCCCCATCCGCTACTCGGAGCTGGACGTCCCGACCTGGGTGGCGGCCGGGTAAGCAAGCGTGGGCGGCGGTGACGGCTTCAAGCAAGGGCGCGGCAGTGCAGTATGAGGCACCCCACAACGCTCCCATGACGCCCCCATGCCACTGCCCCCATGCCGCCCTGCGTCCAGATACGAGCGACGCGACGTGGAGGAGTACTTGGCCCTGCTGCGGTCGAGCCTGGACGCGCGAAACGTCTACTATGAGCTCCGCATCCCGGGCGTTTTCAAGATCTAGTGAGCGGGCACAAATCTTGGCGCATGGCGGCGCGTGATGTACAACCGGCACGTGTTGGCTTGGAACACAGCAACCCTTTGCGTCCTTTGCATCTTCACTTGCACACACGTTATGTTTCCCCTACCCGCCCGCCCTTCCCCCCAGCACGCTGGTGCAGCACCTGCTCTACCGCTTCCTGGCGGGGAACTACACCCACGAGCAGCTCATGGCGTGGGCGAATGAGGGCACGGAGGCCATCTTTGTAGCGAACGGAGGGCGGGCCCGGCTGCTGCCCCTGTACCAGCGGTCCATAGGCTACGTGCCGCCGCGTCCCGCCCCGCCAGAGGTGCGCATGTTGCTAAGCTGAGGCAGGAGCAGCACCAATCCCGTGTGCGGCGGTGGGACTCTATATTTCACTACGGGACCCTTGGTTCCTCTTGCGCAAGCTGCTTGCCATGCCCCTGCCGCCAGACAACCGGTACAACCGGTTCCGTGTTGTGCCCTCCCAACAGCCCCAGTCCGGGCGTGGTACCATCATCGTTGCTGTTCTGGCGCCGACCCTTTCGGTGCTGCTGGCGTGCGCTCTAGCGCTGTGGGGTTACCTCCGCTGGCGACGGATGCGGGCGGAGCAGCGGTTCCGTCTGAGCGGTGCGCCGCGCGCGGGCCGCGCCACCACGCTCCTTGTCACGGACATCCAGGTAGAGTGTGAGGTTGCAGCTTGAAGCTGCAGCAAAGAGAGTGGGGGCTGTTGCAGAAAAATCAAAGCCGGCGAGGCGCCGACACTGCCTTCGCGGTGGCTACGACCGATGGGGTTCGCCGTGTGAGCATATGTGTGTTTGCCTGATCATGCGTGCCGCCAGGACTCCACCTGCCTGTGGGAGTCGCTGCCTGCCGAGGTGATGGATGCCGCGGTCAAGACCCACCACCGCGTCATCCGGGAGCTGCTGCTGGTGCACGCGGGGTGCGTGGCGTTGGGGCAGGAGGCTAGGAGAGATGGCAAGGGGCTGTCTTGCTTAGGTCCAGGCCCCTCCCAGACAAGGAGCATGCCGCCGCGCTTTTAGACCCTGCCCGCCCTTGACCGCTCCGCAGCTACGAGTCGGCGACCGAGGGCGACTCGTTCATCCTGGCCTTTCCAAAGCCCGACCGGGCGCTCGCCTTTGCGCTCAGCGCCCAAGACGTGAGTGGGGCGCCGCGGGGCGTGGGGTGCCGTGACGGAGAAGGAAGGGCAGGAGTTGAATTAGGCTTGGACAAAATCTGTAGGGGAAGCGAAGGCCCGAGCGGCCCCGCATGCCTCTGCCCCCTGTGCTGCTGACCCGCAGGCGCTGCTCACTGCCGAATGGCCCGAGCAGCTGTGTGACAACCCGTACGCCGCCACACTGGCCGTCGCGAGGAACACAACGGCGTGCGCTTCGGCGGCCGCCTGCATAGCCGGGCCGCCGCTGCTGCGGGAGCTCTTCACGGCGGCGGCAGCCGGCACGGGCAGCAGCACGGAGGCTGCGGCCGCCCCCAGAGACCTCAAGTCATCTTGCCAGCGCCGGGGCAGCGGCCCGGGCTCCGCCCCTCCCGACCCTTACGCTTCACCCTCACAGCACGTCAGGCCGCGGGCAAGCGCAGGCCCGCGCCGCCCCTCCCTGGACTCCCCCAGGCACAGCCGGAACTCCCAGGGCGCAGACAACAGCACAGCGCCTTCGCCGCCGCTGCCTTCGCCGCTGCGCTTGGCGCGGCCACCGGCTCCTAGCCGATCGCAGCTCGAGGTGGTTGCAGCGGGCGGCGCTGTGACCGCGGCGCCGGCGTCGCGGAGTGACCGGCATGACTGGGTTGCGAAGGCGTCGGCCACAGACGCCGGTTCAACGCTCCGAGGCATCCGGCCCGCCGCTGAGGGCCAATGGCCTCGACCCGCAGCGTCGGCGGCGGCGACAGGGGGAGCGCCGTCATGGCCGGCCAGCGTCACGGGCTCGGTCTTTGCTGCTGTCGCTTCGGGGGAGGGGCACACGCCCCGCGGCAGGAACTGGGCCTATGCCGCGGAGGGCTCCAGGCTGCACGCTCTGGGAGCCACGCTGACCGCAGCGGCGGTGGCGTCCGGCCAGGATGCCGCCGACAGCAGCCCGTCATCCTGCCGAGCCGCCAGCCTGCCGGCGCGCTCCGCAACAGCGGCGGCCAGGCGCCACAGCACGAGCACGCACGTGGCGTACAGCAGGCTGCCGCAGCTGTCTGGCCGGGACGTGCTGCAAGGCGCAGCGGCCTGGGGGTGCACCGCGGCAGCGGCGTCAAAGGCGCCGTCGGGCACACCTCCATGGGCGTCCGCCGCGCTGCCAGATGACTTGGGGATAGTTGCCGCATGGACCTCAACGGTGGAGGCGGCGTCGATCCCGGTGGCGGATGGGGCGGCGATGGCTGCCCTCGGCGACATCGCAGAGGCCCAAGAGGTCGCTGTGAGCGCACCCAGCGTTACGGAGCCTGAGGCGGGGCTTGCTGCCGCAAGCCGAACGGCTGGTCTTTCCGACGTGGCGCTGCCGCCGGGCAGTGGCGCTGACGCCATGCAGAGCCCCTTTTCCAGCGGTCAGCTGATGCTGTCTTTGGCGGCTGCGCTGGGCCCCGTGCCGAGCGCGCCCGGCGGCAGCAAGCTGCTGCACCCCTCGCTCATTCGCGTGGCTGAAACCCTGGCCGGAGGCGGAGACGGAGTTGGCAGCGACGGCCAAAGCGAGGATGCGGCGGGCAGCTCTGTGCGGGGTTCAGCCCAAGGGGAGGACAAGGTGTACGACAGCGGGCGGCGGCCGGCCTCCGGCTTTGCTTACAAGATCTCGGGCCCGTACAATGGCTCCGCCATTGCTGCTAGCATCGAGAAAGGTGCCGCCGGTGGCACGGCAGCAGCAGCGCTGAGCGTGACACTCGTGACGGCGATGCGGCTGGCGTTCCCGGAGGTGGCGCCGT
>BDDC01001812.1:2673-19989 GCA_001662425.1 Chlamydomonas sphaeroides | reverse complement strand
TGTACATAGGTCTCGTTTGTGCAAGGGCTCGTGAGAGCACGACCACTCAAGAACGAAGAAGCAAAACCATCTGCGCCTCCGCCTAATTATTCATGTGCGGCCGGAACATTTAGTTTGTGGTGTCTGTGTGGTTGTGGGCTCGACGTCCGCTCGAGGAACCGAACCTGTACTCTTGTACGACATGGCTCTGCTGTAAGTCACGTTCGGACCCATGACACTTGTCCAGGGGTTCTAGACCAGGAGGTTCTAGACCAATCCTCATTTACCGACACGCGCGGTTGGTACAAACCTCCCCAACTGCCGCCCCAAAAAGAGGCCACCCAGACCAGACGCAAACAGTCGGTCATTATGCGGTTGTCGCCGGGAGTATTTAATTCCCTCCATCTACCGAGGCCCTCGCGGCCGGCGGCGCAGACGCTCCGCCGGCCGCGCGAGCTGCATGTGTTGCGGCGGCGCACCGCGGACGGTGACAAGAGAGGGTTCCGTTCCAAGTTGACAAACAGTGCGTAAACACCTCTGCACAGAATGAGGGCAAGACAGATATGCGGACCCCTTCCACATGTATGGCTGGATAACGCGCCGTTACGCGCTCAGGTTACAGATACTCCTTTTGTGACTTCGTCCTAGTTTATCATTAGATATGAAGGGACACTACTCCGTACAAGGTTGTACTGCCTGGGCAACGTTCCTGCCGCTCACAGCGCCTCGCCTCCTGTACACAGCGCGGTCGTCTGTATACGAAACCGGCAGCCGAGTGCGCGTGTCGGGAGGGGCGCACTAGAGGACTAGCCGACGACGGCTGGTGGTGAGGGTCCCGCTACGCAAGGCGGGTGGGCAGGAGGGTGACATCCGGCCAGGACTCATTTGGTATAAACCGTCCGTTCGGACGACCGCAGCCGGCAACCAACACTGCTACCTCTACCGCCTCCCCCCACGCCCTCAGCCGCCCCGCACGCTGACCAGGACGCCCAGCGATGAGTGCATGCTCGAGCCGCGGCCTGCGGCACCACCCCAGTCCAGAGTAATATCGGCCAACGGCTCGCCCCAGTCCTCCTCGTACAGCGTGCACAGCTCGGCCGTCTCCTCCCACAGCAGCGCCCGCGCCACCTGGCCAGCAGACACGTCAAGCACCACCAGCCGGCCCTGGCAGGTCGGGGCGGGGCCGGGGCACAGGCAGACACCGTGTAGGAGCCAGCGCGCGCGAGGGACGACGTGTTGGGCCGCCCAGCCTGGAGGCACTGCGGAGTCCCGGGCTTCCAGCGGGCACACAGCTAGGCCAGGAAGCGGCGGCGTGCTGGATGCGTGTGGATGCGGCGTTTCAATCATCCGTCCATCTGGCCGCGGCGCGCTGCAGCGCACCTGGTGCCACAGCACGTTGCGCCGCGCCAGCTGGCCCGCGCTGGGCCGCAGCGGGCTGCCCTCCTGGCGGCACGAGGGAGGGGCACGAGGCATGTGCCGGCCGCCGCGCAGCTCGTTTCGCTGGTGGCTGGCGAGGGGGCTGGCCGCACGGGCCGCGTGGTACTGCATGATGTACCGTAGACTAGCACTTCCGCGCCTGCTGGGTGCGCCCTGAGGATGCTACCCCGGAGGCGCTCCGGGGTGTGCTTGGCGCCCGCCGCCGTGTGCGTAGACACACTGCAAGCCGCCTTACGGTGTCCTGCCGTACCTGGCAATGACCCAGCATGTACGGAAAACTGCATTCGTCGTACGCAGGGTACTCGCACGCGTGGAACAGCAGCCCCGGGCCAGGGCCGGGTGCGGTGGGCTGGGGTCCGACGCGGCGCATCGGCAGGAAGAGGTGGGCGTGGAAGAGGCAGTGCGGCGACAGCGTCACCTAGGGGGCGCGGGTGCGGGTGGGAGGGGGCCCAGGAGGGCGTGCTGCGGTGAAGTGGGGGAGCCGGCGCGAGGGGGCGCGCGGACGGTCGCCGGATTGAAATAGAGACGCAGCCTTGTCCCGAGTGGGTGACCCGCATGCTGCCTTCACGAGCAGAGACCCCGTTCGGGAGTCAGCTCCGCTGACCGCAGCAACCCCATGGAGCCTTCCGCAGTATCAAGTGCCCTTGTGCCTCTTTTGCACCAGGTCGCGAGCCCCTGTGCCTCTCCCGCACCGCGCCGCACCTCCGGCGACCGCTGCTGAGCAACGGCCAAGAAGAGGCTCCGAATCCAGGCCTCTAGTTGGGGGTCGGAAAAGCGCTGGACGTGCTCACTCGGCGCCAGCAGGCAGCGGCGGCCTGCAGGGCGCGCCGAGGGGTGCGAGCTGGGGAGGGGCCCAGGGGCACGGTTGCTGGTCAAACAGCCGTACCTGAGGGCGTGGTGTAGCCGTGATACGGCAGCAAGGGCCCCAGGTGACGACGCAGGGCGTCGCGGGCTCGCCGCGCGGCTGGAGGGCCGCCGGCCTGGGGCTGCGCGGCAGCTGCTGCCAGCTCCGCTGTGAGCGCGGCAACGGCAGGCGGCGCCGGGGGCGCATGAAGGTTCTTGATGCCCTTTGTTGCGAGGTCGGGTGGAGAAGGGCATGGGAAAGGGTCGGGTGGGTTTGCGGGGACGGTAACTGAAGGAGGGTGGATGGGCAGTGGCCCTGCCCGCAGCGCACCAACTGCGCCAGGTCGTCTCCTTCGCGCAGGCGGTGCAGCAGATGCCAGCTCAGGCATGTTCGGAGAAGCCAAGCAGCGTCCTGTAGGCCGTACGCGCGAGCTGCTACTTGGCACCTCGACAGCTGCGGCACATGTTGTGTTAAACTGGCAGACGGGCGTCGATGATGAGCCGTGCGCGCAAGCAGTGTTGCGGCCATGGTGCTGTGTGGGCAGGCCGAACAAGCAAACGGTGTACCACTGTCAGCTAGCCCAGCCTTGCATCGCTTGCACGACACACAACAGCCCTGCGGCACCGACCTTGCGCATACGATTCAGCATGCAGTAAATAATCGCATAATGATTTGAACACTTGCAGCTACTGCCTCTTTGGCCAAACGATGCGCGGCCGCGACCGTGACAAGGGCCGTGGAGGCCGCGGCGCCCAGGCGGACCGCCATGCACTGCTGACAGCGGTGGGGTAGGCGAGGGGCGGCGGGTATGGTGACGCAGCTCGCCATGCGGCCCCGACATGCCGGAGGCGTGCCCTTCCCACCGGGGAGCTCCTTTGCGCGGTGCTACCCGCACATTGTCCATCCAACTTGACCATGCGCTCTCTCATCTATGCTTGTTGTGCAGGCTGCGCTGCAGGACCACCTCGCCCGCCGCCTACGCATGCCGGGAGGGCCCGTGGCACAGCCCTCGGTGGAGCCGGTAATTGCGTGCCGCCTCGCTCTCCTCCGGCGCGCGCAACGTAGTGTCCCACAGGCGCAGGCAGACGCAGCCGCAGCTGGAGAGCCAGCGGCTAATGGGCAACTGCTGTAGCTCCGTTGCTGCTCTGCAGCCTAAGCCTGGTGACGTTACTGCCCGCGGCCAAGCCAGACCGCACCCGCTGGCGGCGCAGGCCAGCACCCGAGCTGCGGCCCGGCTCGGCCCTCAGCACATCCCGCGACCGGACGACACCTTGCACGTGCTGCTGCCGTACGACTGCCGTACAGGGGGCGTCCATGACGCTGGCGCAGCACCTGGGCCTCATACCGCGCCCGCCGCCGCTGCTCAGCGAGGACCAGTGGACGGAGGTGCACCTGCGCAGCAGGCTGAGGCAGGCAGGTCGTGGCGTCGTGGCGCAGTGCTGTCTGTCATCCCGGGGTGCCAGCGATAGCTTCAGGCCTGACTAGGCCCGTGCCGGCAGCCCGCGTAGCATGGAGCCACAGCTCGGGAGCTGCTCGGATTGAGGCGGGGGGCCGGCTGCTGGCGCCACGCGGTCTACCGGCCCCCAGCCGTGATGTAGCCCAGGTCTCCCTCCCCCTCGGCCCGGCCCCACAGGACTCCGCAGCCGAGTGTGTCATCTGCCGTGAGGAGTTCACCGCGGGGGCGCAGGTGGGCGCGGCGCGGAGGAGCGTGGCACCGGCACCGGGGCGCGAGCCCGGAGCCAGTGGTTCCGCAGGGCCACCGCCTGCAGTGCGCCGCACCGGCGCCAGCAGGCGCCGGCTCAGGCCCTCCAGCCCAACGAGCGACCTGCCGGGGGGAGCACACCGCTCAGCCGCCACAGTAATCTGTCTCCCCTTGCCGCTGCATCCTGCCTCGTCGGGCGCGCTTGGCCTCAATCATCAGCTTTGTGTGGCCGTTGCTGCGCGGCCCGGCACGCGTGGCCGAGCTACCCCGCCCGTGGCCCACACGGTGCACCGCCCCCATGCCCTCGCCGCCCCGCCCTGCCCCGCCGCGCCAGGTCCTGCTGTCATGCTCGCACACCTTCCACAAGCACTGCCTGGCCGCCTACGAGCGCTTCAGCCGCGGCCGCGTGTGCCCGCTGTGCCGCTGCGAGGCGTACCAGAAGCGCGCCATCAGCGACGGCGAGGAGCTGCACCGCCGCAATTGTGCCACTCGGTGGGCGGCCATCCAGCGCTGCGTCTGCGGGACGGCGAGAGCCGGCCAGCTGCTGCGCTTCGACAAACCTACGCCCCTGGCTGAGTCTTTCACTGTCCCTGCCGCTGCCCGCAAACGTGGCGCAGCATCCAGGCCGCGTGGCGCGGGTACGCCGCGCGCCGAGCCTACCGGGCGCTGCGCCGCCACCGGCCGCCGCAGCACGAGGGGCTGCGCAAGAAGTGGGCCGCGGACCGCCTGCAGGTGGGCTGGGGTGCCCGCTGCGCCTCGTGTGCGGGGGGGGGGTGGGCGGCGGCGGCACCCGCTGTGTGCGTGCTGAGGGCTGCCTGGCCGGGTGTGGTGGGGGAAGCAGCTTGGCGCTGTGGCCGGGGGCACAACGCGGCAGGCCGAGATACCGGTGTGCCCGCACCCCTCTGCTGCTGCTGGTGCTCAGGAGGAGGGCGACCGAATGCTCACCGCCATGGAGGAGGAGGTGGGGGCCCCCGCGCACATGTCGGCAGCCGCGTGTGCTGACGCAGCGCCTTGTGCGGTGGTTGTTTAGCCCTCCTTGGCATGCCGCGTCTCGCGGCCGAGGTGACCGCTGCCGTACTGCCCCTCCCCTACTGCCGTGACTCCGTAACGTCAGGTGGGCGACCTGGATGACCTGTTTGCTGAGCTCGACGCCAGCGTGGCCAAGAGCCGGCAGGTACGGCAGCGTCAGGCCTTGCGCCGTGGCATCAGCGAGGGCAAGGGGACATTAAAGCATTGGGGTGGCGGAGGCAACCATTGGACAGAGGGGAGCGCAGCGCTGGTCGAGTTCCCAGGCGCAGGGTGTGGGCATGGGGACTTTGAAGGGAGGTGCGGGAGTGTGTGTGTTGGGGGGTGTCCAGGAACACGGAACGCTATGCGCTGGGAGCTGCGTGAGCTGCTGGCCCCCTCCCGCTTGGACTGCGTCCAGCTTGCTCCAGCGTACCTGCCCTGCCCTGCGCTCGTCTCTCACTGTCCTCGCCGCCGCAGGTCTGCGACGCGGCCCTCGCGCCGCTGGCTGCGCGGCTGCAGCAGAGCATCCTGGCGCACGAGGAGCAGCCGCCGCAGCAGCGGGCGGGCGGCGGCGAGGGCTGCGGCCAGGGGCCGGCGGCGGGGGGCAGCGGAAGAGCCGGCCCGGGCGCCAGCTTCCGGGAGGGCGCTGGCGAGGAAGCGAGCAGCTCGGGAAGAGGTACGACGGCTGATGGCACGCAGGGACAGGGGTGTGCCGTAAGTTGCTCCCGCGCGTCGCAGGGCGTCTGGAGAGGGCCTCCCAACCGCGTTGGCAGCCGGAAGGGAGCCAGGTGCAAGGCAGCGGCCCCGCCTGCTGCCTGCGCCGCTTGCTGTGCTGGCTTGCCCTCATAACCTCTTTGGCCCTCCGCTGCCCCCTGCGCTGGCACGCCCCGCAGAGGTGCTGCGGCTGCCGCTGGTCGAGTCATCGCTCGTGGCCCCTGCGCTGCGGCTCGGGCCGCCAGGAGGCGCGGCAGCAGCGGGGACACGGGCGGGCGCCGCCGCCGCGGAGGCGCCAGGAACCGCGTCGGGGGCAGGGGTGAGCGCGGCCTGTGCTCGCGCGTCGCGGGGCCAGCCGGGGCCAGTGCTCACCAGCGCGGCGCCATGCCGCTGACGTTGTGCCCCCGGCATGGCCAGCGACTGACCGGGGGCATCCTGTCGTGTCGGGTGCGTGCTGCGGCCCTGGCGCTGGCCTGCGCCCCCGCAGGCGCGACCCGCCAGCGCCGCAGAGGTGGACTGGGACGCGGTGGTGGCGCGGACCAAGGCGCGCGGCGCGCTCGAATGCCCCATCTGCCTGGGCGGCATCGCGCGGAGGGGCGCGCAGGGTGCGGCGCGGGCAGCGGTCAGGGGCACGGTCGCGGGCACGTGGGGCCTCTGTCATGTGCGGCCATGTGGGCGGGCCGCTGCGCACGCCAGGGCAGCTCGGCCACGCGGCCCCAAGCGCGGGATGGTACCCTCCACTGACGTCCGCGCTGGTTCTACAGTGAAAGGGATGGGGCGGGGGAGTCCCATTGAGGGCGCTACCTGCTGCCGTGGCGCTAAGGGAGCGGCAACAACAGTCGGCAATGCCCTGACTAGGGGACCAGCGGGGACGTTACGTGAGCCTCCTGGTCGCCCACCTGCCGTGCCGCATCGGCCCGTGCAGGCATCGCCTGGCTGAGCTGCACGCACTGCTTCCACGTCGACTGCATCAGCGCATTCGAGGTACGGCAGCTGCAGCCCAGTCGCATGGCAGGCTGGCACGCCGTACGGCCTCCGCGGGCGACAGCCCAGACGCAGAGGCCGCCGCCTCGCGGGCGTTCCTGCGCGCCGCACGAAGGCCCTCCCGCCAATACACCTACCCAGCTGCTTATGTTAGGTCACAACATCATCTCGTTTACCCCTTGCCCCCCGCCTCTTGCCCACGGCCGCCAGGCCTTCGAGCTTGCGAGCGGTGGCACCCCCTCGTGCCCCGTCTGCCGCAGCTCCTACCGCCGCCGCTGCTTCCCGACCTGACGAGCGGCGGCTCCAGCCGCCGCCGCGGCCGCAGCAGCACAGGCAGCCGGTCGCTGTGCGGACACGGGCAGAGGCAGCCGGTCGCTCTGCTGGCATGTCCCGTATGTTACATACCTCCTGACATATCATTAATGTATAGACAGACGCGGGCGCATGCTCCCTCGCCGCCCGACCGGCCGCTCGCCCTCACAATGTAACCCGTCCCAGGCAGCGTGCTGGCACCCGCGCCCCACGCCACGCGCATAGCGCCAGCCCGCCAAGCCCCCGGCGGCCCCTTATCCCGGCGCTAGCTTGCCGGGGCGAATGAGGGGGCCGCCGTTATTGTCACAGCAGCCCAGTTCGTGGCACACGCAAGACTCGCCCTTAAGCTCACGACCAGCAGATCACGCACCCCAGGCCTCCAACGCACCCAGTGACGTGCTCCGCAGCACGCGCTGGCCAGCCCATGCACTCGCGCGCCCAGAGCTGACGCGCACCCCACGCGCGGCCCCCTGGCCGCGCCGCTTCGCTGCCAATGCCCACATGCTCAAACCACAGTCACGAATACCCGTCACCGAATGCTGCGGCGACGAAGCGCCCGTCCGCCGACGCGGTCGCCCCGACCCCGCTCCCCCTGGTCCAAGCCCAGCACCGCGCCCTGCATGTCCGTGCGACCTCCCGCAGCAGCTCCCGACACGCATCAAGCACGACGCCTTCCGCTCGAGGCGCGCCAGCTGTGCTCCATCCCCTGCCAGTTGGCGGTTAGGCGTCGTCATCGCTGTCGTACTTCATGGCGGGCGCCCCCTGGCGCGCCTCGTTGTACCAGGCCGGCGGCGCGGGCGGCGTGGAGAGCGGCACGCCCGCGGGGTCGGGCGTGCCTGGCGAGCCCTTGCTGCCTGCGGCGGGAAGGGCACACGGAGCTTGGAGCATAGGGAAGACTGAAAACGCATGGACGCAGGAGGGCCGAAGTCGCTAGGGTCCGTGGGTTGCATGCTGCTTGGGTGGGCGGGGCGGGCGGCAGAGGGTGTGGGCGAGGCCTTGGGGGGGGGCGGCCGGGTGCCTGCGCCGCCGGGCGTGGAAGCACAGGAGGGCGTGGGCGTGCCGTGCGGCCCGACGCACCCGGCGACAGGCGCTCCGGCGGCGGCAGCGGCTTGACCGGCGTTGAGCCGCCAGCGGACATGGACGGAGAGGCCGTCACCTGGGGGCGGCGGTGCGGGGCAGGTCGGACGGCCTCTGGGCTGCCAGTAGCGGCGGTTGTCTCAGGTACCCTTCACTGACTTCCACGCTGGTTCTACCGTACAGTAAAAGGGCAGGTCGGACGGCCTGTGAGCCAGGCGTGGCGAGGGACGAGGCAACCGGGCAGCGGGCAAGCCGGGCGACACCGGCATCGCGCAGCGCTGCCCCGCGTTCATGTGGACCGCGAGCGCCTCATTGGCTGGGGGCGGCAATGCTGCAGGACTGAGGATGCATGCTCATCCCACAAGCGCTGGCGCGCCGGAAGGGCAGCAGGCAAGGCGGCACGCGCGAGGGTCGTGACCGCGCGCGCCGCACCGGTGGGTGCTGCGCCAGGCCCAGCGCCGCGGCGGTGCTCGGCGCGCCGAAGGCGGTGTAGGCGTGCGCCAGGGATTGCTGCGGGGGGGCGGGGCGCGGGGCGGCGGCGCGATGCACCTTGTTACTGTCAGGCCGGCCATGGCTGGACCCGGGCGCTATCCCTCCCTGCTCCCTGAGACAACCCTTCTCGTCATCAGCTGCGCATGGACGTCCTTGCCAGCAACGCCCGTCGTGCGCCGGCGCCGTCGGGGGCGGCGACCTGTGCCGTCGTTACCGGGGCGCGCACCGCGCACGCAACGGCGCCAAGCTGCCACCCCGCCCTCCTCCCCGGCGCACCTGGTACACGACCAGGGCCGTGGCCGCGTACTGCTTGAGCACCTTGGTGTCGTTGATTAGCGTCAGTAGCGCGGTGAACACCTCGTCCTCCACCGCCTGGTAGCGCTCCGTCAGGCCTGCGCGCGGCGGCGTGGCGGCTTAAACGCACGGCGCACTCGACCCACGGGCATTCAAACCGAGGGCGGCGGCCCACACGCATGGCGCGCTCGCGCATGTTGGAACGAATACAGGCGTTGGGCTTGCGTGCGGACGTCAAGCCAAGCGCCGGGTGCGCAGGAGAAGGCCGTCGCGGCAGCACGGGCTTGCGCCGCACGGGCACGAATAAGCATCTGCGCATCCGGAGGCGACTCACGCGCCACCTTGTCGCGCTCCTTCTGCAGCTTGAACTCGGCGTCCTCGAACTTGTTGCCGGGCGAGCCGGGCGCGCTGCCGCCCGCCGAGGCGCGCGTGGCGGCGTCCGCGTTGGCGTTGGTTTCGGAGGAGTTGGCCTTGGTCTTCTGCCGGTCCAGCGTCACTGCAAGGGCGCGGTCGGCAGGGGCCCGCACATCACACAGCATGGCACTGATGTCAGCACCGCTGCGGCCCTGCCCCGATCCCCTACCTCGACCTCCACGCCCCCATCCCGGCCGCCCTTCCCCAGCTGCGAAGAAGACTATTGAGGCCGTACGGAGGCATGCATGAGTACGGCTCACCCTCCATGCTGTACGCCTCGCGCCGCTTGGCATCCAGCTCCAGCCGCAGCTCCTCACACTTCTCGTTGCGGTGCTGAAGAGGCAGGCGAGCGGATCCACAGGGGTCGTGCTTGAGGTACAGGTGCGGCGGGGGCGCAGTACGGCGGGCCGATGGCAGCTCGGCGAGGCGCCGGTGCCCGACCCACATGCCATAGTACCATGGCATCGCCGCCGCGTGCGCATGGGCCTGACCCACTTGATCCGGCACGACAAACACCGACCCACTTGATTTGGCACGACAGGTGCCGACCCATATGACCCAGCACAACCAGCGCCGACCCGCATCACTCCTCGCCGCGACTGGGTCGCCCAATCGCCGCTGAACGCCGACGGGTCGACCACCCGCCACCCGCTGCAAGCCGTACTTGCGAGCCTCAGGCCCCATTTGTCCCCGTGCCCTTCAGGTGCATCATGTGCACACTTGGTGCGTTGTTCCACAATGCAACCCCTGGCAAACAACCTCCGCAGTCCGTACCTTGGTCATGCGGTACGCCGCCGACCACTGGTCCAGCGGGTACAGCACCTGCGGCGTACGGCAGCGGGGCCGCACGGGTACAGATGGCAGCCGTGGTTAACGCAGGAACGAGCTTGGGCAAGGCTCTTGGCGTGGCACGACGATGCTAGGCAGCACGTCGCCTGGGCACAGTGTACCGGTAGCACCCCTCTGCATCGCACGCCGCACAATATGCTGCAGGCGGATGCGCATTCCAAATAGCGCTTCCCCAAAATCCTCCTGCCTCATCGCGCCGCACCTCTTGCTGAAGCTTCTGCTTCAGGTCGGCGCCCGCGGCCGTCAGCACCTCGAACGCCACGCCGCTTCCCACGATGGCCGCCTCCTGCCACCGCCAGCGCCGAAGCAGTGGTGCAGGGGTGCACTTGGGGTCAGCTCATGGCCAGTGACACACCAGACCGGCCACACGGTACGGCGCCCGGCACTGCCGCTTAACCCGCCGGCCATATCAGGACTGTAGCAAGGCACACCCACACGGCAACCTCGAAAGCCGTACCTTCTCGACCGGCACGGGTCCCTTGTCCGTAAGCTCGTACACACGTGGCAGGGGCGCATTGAGTACGGCCTTCATGGTTGCGTAGCCGCCTGCAGGGGGTCAAGGGGAGGGCGTGGGAGCGGCAAGCTCGGGTTGTGGCGGGGCCGGCATCGTGGCGACGCGCATGGAGGCTGGTGGGTCGCCGGTTGCCAGCAAGCATCTGCATTCGGGCCTGCAGTTGTAGGCATGCGCCAGGGGTAGGAGGTGCTGAGGCTCGCGGCCATGTGCGTGGGCCCTGATGAGGGGTATGCCGTCCTCAGCCCCTCGGACGGTGACGGTGTAGGCGTGCAGACATAGCGCGGACGGCAGATGGGGGCCATCGGGCTGGCACGGCGTGGCCATATCAAGTTGCGATGACGGTGCCGTTTGTGCTCGCAGGCTAAGCGGCGCACGTTACGGAAGGGGCAAAGAGCGTGGACTTACCCGCGATGCGGGCCTCCAGGTCGCGCAGCTCCTTGTGCAGCGTCTTGAGCTGCTTAGAGAACTTGCGCGCCTCCTCAATCATGGCTGTGTTCCGTGCATTGCTCGTTGGCTTCCAGTCCGCAGTGTTGGCCTTGACGCCAAACGTTTGCTTTGTCTGTGTTGGGAGGGGCGGGGCAGGTGGCGGGTCACGGGCGTGTTCTCGGTGCGTGCCGCCCGGCCAAGGGGCCTCGCTTGTCCCTGCAAGTATCCGACAACTGTTCTGGTGCCTAGCATGCTTGGGATGGCCGCGATGAAGCGCTCGCGTCCTGTCGGGGTTGCCCAGCAACCGAGTGCCGTCGAGCAGCTTTCGTGCGCCGTGTCATATTGTATGCGAGGACCGCAGCGGCATGCACGGTGATGCGCGCGGGACAGTTTCCGAAGCCCTGCGCATCTTCAGCGAAGCAACTCCCAGCGAACTCGCCTTCTCCGTAACTCGCTTCCATATGCCCATGTTGTCTGCTCGTAGAGCTGCCAAGCGCAGGAGCGCGCTGGAAGTGCCGAGGCTGGAAGCTGTGAACGCGTCCTCGGTAACCGGCGAAGCAGCGAGGCAAGGTTGAAAGCAGTATTGGTGAAGTAATTCAATATTTGCGTATCATATCGGCGTGGCTAGAGCTTTGGACTAACTGCCCTGCCTACGCCCGCCGATCGCGAACCCCGTGCAGGCGAGCAGGCCCCGGGGGCCCGTTGCAGCGGAGGGCGCACGGACCCGAAGACCAAGGCAGTGTCATCAGGGGGAAGCGTCTCGATACGAGCGCTTTGGAGGCTGTGGTGATGACCTGTGTGGACGGGACCGCAAGTTAACATGCGTGACCAACGTCACTTTCGTGAGCAAGCGACACCCCTGCCCATAGTCGTTGCACTTGGGCAGGCAGGCGCTCCACCCCCTGACTTGCTGCGCTGATGTGCTGCCTTGCCGCAGTGCACCTCGCGTGGCCTTCAAGGGAGAGGTTGCGTTGGGGTTGCCGGACACGGGGGCGAGCAGGGGGACTGGCACGGCACGGTTTGCGTGTCCCCCGGCTTGCTCACTGCCTCAACCCCTAATACCATGAGCATGACCACAGATATCTTCATTGCTGAAAAACCCTGTATTGCGCTAACTAGCACAGACCGGCTGTTGTTGCTGTAACCCGGGCTGCCTCGCAACTCAAAGGATGCAACGGCACGTGCAGCTAGCTTAGCACCAGCTTGTGAAGGAAGGCGACACCGCGCGCAGGTCCCCGAAAGCGATCGGGGATTGTGCTTGCGTTGGACACTGATCGCGTGCTGCACACGCACCAGCCATGAAGGTCGACTTCACGCTTAAGCGCTTTCCCATTAACGGCAAGTGGGCACAGTGGTTGGACCATCGCACAATTTGGCGAGGAGTGGTCTCCGGATAGCGCGACAGCGGCGTCGGTGCGCGTCACAGCATGGCCCCTATCAACTCTCTTTCGGTGGAAGTCCCCGCGTTGTACCGCCCTACAGCTACAGCACCAAACCCGGACGGCACGCACCCCTGAGAGCTTGCGCTGACGGGTGTTTCCCCTTGGCTGCAGGGCGGCTGAAGGACCAATGCGGTCTGCCGTTCAGCTGCGTCATGCAACCCTACCACCGCCTGCCGGAGAAGGACGCAGCCGCAGGCGATGCCACAGGCGTGCACAGCGAAGCCATCGCTCGCTGCGCGGGCTGCTACTCGTGAGTGGCGACGGCCCAACCCGTCCTTGCGCCAAGTATGTAGCAGCGCGTCATCTGAGGCCAATCAGGCGAGGTTGCAACGCGCAACCAGCCAATGGCCCAGCGGGCCGCCCGCCCGATGCTGCAGTGCCCCGTCACCCGCCCGCTCGCTCCTGCTTCCGCCCTCGCCCTGAGCGCAGCTACATCAACTGCTACTGCGCCTTTGACACCGCGGGCTGGATCTGCTCCCTATGCAACCGCCACAACTCGCTGCGCACGCAGCTGCAGCGGCGGTGAGCACGACGCGCCACGCGCCACATACGGCCCGGTGCCGCAGGCTCGAGGCTGACAATAATGTTTAGCATCCACAGCTCGCCGCCCCCCTCCCACAACATCTTAGACCCCGCACTGCTGCTCTGTCCCCTAGCTAGCGCACCGTACCCGTGCCATCCCCTCTCCTTCCCACCTCTTCCCTCGGCACATGGCCTCCTCCCCCGCCTCCCCCTGCCGCCGCAGCTACCGGCTGGACCCCGCGGTGCTGCAGTCGCTACCCGAGGTGCGCTCCGACGTGTTCGAGACGCTGGCGCTGGACCCGCTGCCCGTGGCGCCGCCCACCGCGCCAGACCAGGTGAGCGCGCCGCGCGCGATGGGGCCCCAGCGAGGGGCGGGCCCCCCTGGATTTCGCAGCGAGGCTCGCTCTGCGAACCGAGCCGCTGTGGGCCAGATGGGCCGGATGGGACGGGGTCGTGGGGTCTTGGCGCAGCCCGGGCCCCTGCAGCGCGGCTTCCCGACGCCCCGAACCCCCGCTCGCCAGGGCGCGGTCACGGGCCCCGGCCCCGTGGTGGTGGCGCTGGTGGACACGGCGGCGGGCGAGGAGTTCCTGGAGCTGGTGCGCAGCAGCCTGGAGGCGGCGCTGGAGGCGCTGCCGCCCGTGACCCGCTTCGCGCTCGTGACCATGAGCCACAGGGTGCGGGGGCAGCAGGGGGACGGGGGGGACAAAGGGGCGGGGGTAAGGGGCCAGGAGTCGCGGGGAGGGGCGAGTGGCAAGGAGTGAGAGATGGTGGGCAGGGCCCAGCCTGGGGAGGATGGGCGTGCCGGCAAAACGGGGAGAGGATTGGTGGGTGGGTGCGGCGGGGTGCGTGTTTGCAAAGCCTGACCAAAGAAGGCGTGGTGGGGCTGGGGCGTGGGGATAAGCATGGCCGCCTACCGCCGCAGCCGCTTGTGCCAGGTCGACGCATGGCCAGAGGCAACCACGCTACACGGTTGAACGCCGCCTCGCCAACCGCCAACCGCCAACAGCCATCCGCCCGCAGATCGGCCTACACGACGTGCGCGGCTCGGAGCCGGCGGTGCGCTACGTGCAGATGTACGAGCCGCGCCTGGTGGCGGGCACCTCGGCCGCGGCCGCGGCTGCGGCGTCGCCGGCGGTGGCGGCACCGCTTGCGGACGTGATGCCCCTCAGCAGCCTGCTGGCGCCGGTGAGGCCTGGGAGCGGCGGCGAGGCGGGGTGGGGGCGTCCAGGCGCGCGGGCGCCCGATGCCGAATGACTGGCCCGCTGGACTGGGTTGCGGCTACAACGGAGGCGCGTGTGCTGCGGCGGCAGCGGCACACGGGTGGTGGTGGCCACGGTAGGCAGCTCGTGTGGTGCAGCGGCAGCGGATGGCACCGGTATGCGGCCCTGGCTCTGGCGCCGGGCCTGGCTCCATTCGCAGCAGCTGTTCGTGTGCGTCCCCCGTGTTTGCCTGCGCGGCTCGCTGCGAGGGGCAGTGGGCGCGGGGTGGGGTGGCCCGGCAGCGACGACGCCCTTTGCGTGCCTCACCCGCGAGTGTGCTGCCGCTGCCTCGTGTCCCGCCCCCCCCCCCGCCCCCCCGCCAGGTGGGGGCCTACAAGGCGGCCATCACGCGGGCGCTGGAGGAGCAGCTGGTGCCGGAGCAGGTGGGGGCGGGAGGGGAGGGGAGCTGGGCGGGAATGGGGGTTGGGCTGGGTTCGTGCAGGGACCAGGGAGGCATGTGAGGTGCTGGGGCAGGGCCGTACGGCGCGGCTGATGTTGCAGCAGGCGGGGGCGCAGGGGCGTGCAAGGGGGCGGGGCGGGGGAGGTGGCAGGCGGCCGCTGGGCTGCCGATGGGGCGGAGGAGCATGGGGGTGGGAGGGGCGGGGTCAAGGCTTGCCACGCATGCAGCGCATGGGGGCGAGGGGGCAAGGCTGTCGCCAGGCAGGGCTCTGGCTTGGCTGACCCACATGGGAGCCCAGCAGCTGCACGCACGGGGCCTGCCTGAGAGCGAGGGCGACTGCGCGTTGTCGCTGGCGGCGGTGGGCAGCAGGCGCCTGTGGCAGCCTGGGGCTGACGCAGCGCCGGAGCCGATGCAGCGCCCGCGGCCGCGCTGGGGCGATGGGGCGCCGCCCGCGCCGCCTCCACCGCCTCGACCTGCGCTCCGCAGCCCCCGGCCCGGATACACACCTGAGCTGCGCCGCTGCTTGTCCATTGTGGCCAGGGGCCTTGAGCCAGTGCGGCCACCACATCGCCACGCTCGCCACCTCGTTCGCCCCGGCTTGACATAAAAGGAAACGGATGCACGCCATGTCTTGCTCCAACCCCAACCCACGCTGCACCTCGGTTCCCCCAGGGCTTCGCGGACGTGGCCGAGGGCGACGCCCCCGCTGCCGGCCCCGGCGCTCCCGGCCAGCAGGGCGGCATGAGCCGCGGCCCCGGCGGCGGCGGCGGCAGCGGCCCGGCGGGCGGCCACCGCGGGCTGGGCCCGGCGCTGATCGCTGTGCTGGACTACCTCAAGGTGCGGCCGTGGCCGTGCCGCGCGGTGGGCGAGCTGGGCTTGCTCCTTTCGCCCGCCCCTGGAGCGCGCAGCTCGCCGCCGTACGACATGCGGCCCTTGCCGCGCCGCCCTACACATGAGGCGGCGTGGGGCCCGCACTCGGCCCGGTCCGGTCCGGTCCGGTCAAGATGTTGCGGGGGCGGCGCTTGGGGCAGCCCCGGCCAGTGCGGGATGTCCAGTCCAGGGCACCCCAGTGTGTGTGGGGGGAGCCTCCAGCAGCCAGCCCGCCGAAGCCCGCTGCCCTCCCTCCCGCCGTCTCCCTCGCCCCTGCCCCGGGCTCGTGCTCCGGCCCGCAGGTGCTGCAGTCGCCGCCCTTCACGCCCGCGGCGGCCGGCCAGGGCGGCGGCCACGGCGGCGGCTCCACCAGCGCCGCGGTGGCGGGCGCCGACCACCTGCCGCAGAACCCCAGCCCCGTCAAGCTGCTGCTCTTCCTGGCGGGTAGGCCAGGCTACGGCTGGCTGCGTCGTTACGGGCCCGCCCGCAACCGGACATTTGCCGACCATCTAGGCGGCTGGGCGCAACCGAACATGAAGAAGCCAGGCCCGGCATTGCGTGTTCCGGTTCACTGGGCTGGCTTCTGAGGCCCTTGGGTGTGATGGACTCCTGATCAAGGCGCTGGCACGGCATGACGCGCCCTGCCCCCTTCCGCCAGGCGTGCCCGACTTCGGCATCGGGCGCCTCATCAACCCGCGCCGCCGCCGGGCCGCCGCCGCCGCCGCCTCGCGCGCCGCCTCGGCGACGGCGCCGCCCGCGGCCGCTGACGGCGCCGCCGCGCCGCCGGCTGCCGCCGCCGACGGCCTGCCGGCGGGGCCCGACCCGGACGCCTGGATGCACGATGTGCCCTCCTCGTCGGTCGAGTTCTACGAGCAGGTGGGGCCGCAAGAAATCCGTGTGTGCTTCAGCGATGCAAGCATGGCGCACGAGGGAGGCTTGCACGCCTCTGCCGCACCCCGTGACGACAGCCTTGCGGTGGGCACTTGCCGCCAGCGGCCACAGCGCGTCACGTGCCCGGCCCCAGGCGCCCGCCCCACCTGGCACCTCCCGCTCCCCCGCCGGCTCCGCCCCTTGCCCTGCGCCCCCTCTCCCCACCGCCCGCCCGCTGGCCTCCGCTGCGACCACACCACTAGGCGAGCGCGGCGCTCGCGGCGTCCTGCTCGCTACGTCTTGCGCCTTCAACCACACAGAGCCCTCACCGCAGCCAACGCTGCGCCCCCCTGCCCTCCCCGCCTCAGGCCGCCGCTGCGTGCGCCTCGCTGGGTGTGTGCTGCGACCTGTTTGCGGTGTCGCCGGGGGCGCTGGGGCTGCGCTGGCTGGACCCTTTGGCCAGCAGCACGGGCGGCGCCGTTTACCTGTACCCCTCGGTGGACGAGAGCGCCATGCCGCAGGTGCGCGGGCGCCTCTTCGTGCGAGCATAGCGTCCAAAACAGTGTTTATCGTCGACAATAAGAGATACAAAAGGGCTGAGACCATGCGGCCCATGCGCCTGCGAGGGGCCCTCCATGGCAGCCGCAACGGTGCTCGGGCGCGGACTGCTGACAGACCCGGCCCTCCCCCATGGCGCATCCATCGTTGGACCGGCCCGTGCCCGCGCCTGTCTGCGATCGGCGGCGTGGCGCATGACTCGGGAGCCGGCAGCCGGGCATGCGGCTGCACATGCTCAGGGGCCGTGCTCCCACAGCGCCCCTGACTCCGCCGCCCCCCCTCCCCTCGCGCCGCTCCTGGCCCCCCCCCGCAGGACGTCTACCTGCGCATGTCGTCGCCCTCGGCCGCG
>BDDC01001811.1:0-19991 GCA_001662425.1 Chlamydomonas sphaeroides | reverse complement strand
CAATGTCGCCGTTAAGCCAGACGGCACCAGTACGCCGGCTCCTCACCAGGTCAGAGCGCAGCCAGTCGGAATCAACCACCTCACGGTGCCACCCTTGCTCACAAGAGAGCTCGTGACCAGGATCGTACTCGTCTGCGTGCGCAATGCGGCTCAGCATCAGATGCCCTGCACTCCTCAGCCCCCGCAGGCGGCGGCTCATCCTGCACCCGCGCTCCCATCAACTCCTTCATCCGGCGCTGGTTACGCCTGGTTACGCGGCCAGCCCTGTCCAGCCGCTGGGCCTGCCCCGCCTGCCCAAGCTGCGCGCGCTACGGTGGCGCTGCTGGAGCAGCCAGAGGCCCCTGGGAGCAGCCGCTACTTGCAGGCCGGGCCATGCAGCCGCGCATGCAGCGGCCGTGACGCATCGCGCCGCAGCCACCGCCGCACCCCTGCCTTGCGGACGCCTCGGCCCTCGCACTGCGGCCGCCGCTGCATGCGTGGGAACGCGCGCGGCCCACGGCGCCCACCATCCAAGCAACGGCAAACCACGTACGGCACCCTGCTTTCAATGGTACGGCACCCTGCTTTCCATGATCAGCCAGCACCTGGTGATGATGCGACACGGTAACCAGTTGCTGTGAAGGGCAATCGCCACAAGACTCCGAGGAGCGCTACCGTGCAGGCTCCGCAGAGCCCTCACTCCTCGGGGCCCGCCGCTGGGTCGCCCGCCGCTCCCCCGACCTCCGCCAGCCCCGCCGCCGCCGCCTTCCGCTTCTTCCCGCCGCCCTCCGCACCGCCACCTCCCCCGCCGCCCTCCTTCTTGCCCTTGCCTGCTCGCAGCCCCGCGCGCAACGCCTCCACCTGCTCGGCCGTGCCATGGATCGGCAGTGAGCCAGTCACCCCCGCGCCGCACACGGGGCACGACTGCTCCGCCCCCGCTCCCGACGTCCCCGGCCCCGACCCGCCGGCTGCCCCGCTCCCTCCCGCGCCCGCCGCGGGCCCCGACGGCTCCGACCCACATGGCATGCGGCCCAGCACCTCCCGCAATGCCCGGTGGCTGAGCACATGGCCGCAAGGCCGCAACGCGGAGCACGGGTTCAGGTAGCCGCACGGCACCAGGGTGATGGGGCACACCCACGTCGGCTCGGCACCCGGCCCCGCACCGCCGCCCGCGCCCGAGCCGCTCGGGCCCGCCTCGCCGCCCGCCACCGCCGCCGCCTTGAAGGCCGCGCCGCCGCCAGGGCCGTCCCGACCGGCCGGCGCGGGCGTGAGGTGCACCGTTAGCAGGTCCTTGAGGGCTGCGATGTGGTCCAGGCCGCCCTCCGCCACGCGCAGCTGGTTGGCGTACTGCAGCAGCGCTTCGGGGTCTGTCACCCTGGCGCGGATCGGGGGGCGCGGGAGCGCAGGCGACGTGGGTTTTGAGTTGGTGCCTCGCAAGGGCGGTGAAGGCAGCGACCGCCGGGGGCGCGAGCCCTTGGGGCTGCCTGCCCCCCTTGGGTGCCCCGTGCACTCACCTGCCCTTCTTGGCCAGTAGGAACTGGAGCGCCGCATCCTGTGGGGTGTGGTGATGGTGGGTGGGCGGTGGCATACTCTGGGCCAAGTGTGGCAAGACGCGACCCATGCTGCCGTAGCTTCTATCCCCCCTCGTCCTCTTGCTCTCCCTCCTGCTCTTCCCCTCCCTCGCAGCACAGCGGCCGCACGCTATCCACGGGGCCCACACCGTCCCCCGGCGTGCCGGACCCGGGCCATGCAGCAGCCGGACACTGCCAGCAGCGCACCATCACCCGCGCAACCGCCAAACAGCCAGCAGCCCGCGGGAGGCCCCGCTCGTCACGCGCCTTGTTGTAGAGGCGCCCCAGGCCGCACGCCACGATGGGCGGCGCGAGCGGCTGCGAAGACAGCGCGCAGGTGCTCCATGACGCAGCGCTGGCGGGGTGGCGGCGGGGAAGGTGGTCAGCGGGACAGGGCTTGGGGGCGGCGTGGGGAGGGGCGGCATTGGGTGCCCGGATGGAACAGGCCGAGGCGCGCTGGGTGATGGGAGAAGCGGGTGTGGGCGCCGTTGTGGAAGGGCGCAAGGGTGTGATTGTGTGTGCCGAAGTGTTGTGTGCTTTGTCCGGCATCAGGTGCTGGTCAGCGCGCAAGCGCCCATGCACAAACAACAGGGGAAAGGGAATGGGGGCCACGGTTGGGATAGCCTTACCTGGAAACGGATTTCTCCACGGAGTCCTCCGCAACACGAGTGACGTTGCCGCCGCGTGTTGAGCGGCTGTTATCGTTTTTGGCTACACGCCAGCTTCATTTGGGGAAAGGTCAGGGCCGTTCATGGGCGTTAGGGCGTCAGGGCTCAGGGGTATCCAGGAAAACAGATGTCTGGGCGCCAGGGCTCAGGGGTATCCGGGAAAACAGATGTCAGGGCGTCAGGGGTATCCGGAAAAACAGGAACCGGGGACGTCGTGCCGGGGTATCGAAAGGGGGCGTCAGGGCGCCGGAACCCCGAGGTATCCAGAGAAACATATGCGCCCATGCAGATTGCGTCCGTGCGAATGCGTCCGTCCGGATGCATCCGTGCGGATGAAGAAATGGCCCACCTCTGCCCTCGCAGCACATCTGAGCGAGACACGATGGTGCCACCGTCGAGTCCCATCGTAATGGTCAAAGGAAGTAGAGCAATATGTTATGTTGTGCTGCGAGGCAATGGACAGATTCGTTTGAGCAACTGCGAGCGTTGGCAATGCCGAAGGCGAAATGGCTAGTTGCGCTTGATACTCGATACTGCAGAGCTATAACTTCACTTGGCACACAGACGCTGAGGTGTTATAAAGGAGAGCGCATGAACGTTACATGGTTGCAAAGGCAGGTACCTTGCGACCGGCACACCGAGCACGCCAGTGACTCGGGCCAGGAGGACTCGAGCCCCCTTCTTCCACATACCCACTAATGCGCCACAGCTTCACCACACCCTGCCACACCGTACTCCATACATAGACGCCGATCGCCACCACGACTTTCCCCCAGTACACCTCGCCTCCTCCTACCAACCTTGGCCAACCGCGCGCCCATGGCCCCTGCCTCACAACTGCCCCTTCCCCATTCCTCCCCACCCCTGCTCCCCTGCTCCAACCCTCCGCTACCCGCCCTCGATGGCCGAGTCGTTGAGCGCGCAGCACACGACCGCCTTGTGGTGGCCCGAGTAGGTGCGGATGGCCTCGCCGCTGGACAGGTCCCACAGCCGGCTGGTGGCGTCGCTGGAGGCGGTCACCAGGTAGGCCGCGTCCACACTGAACACGCAGTCCCACACCCAGCGGCTGTGGCCCACCAGCGTGCGGTCCAGCGAGAAGCCGTCCAGGTTCCACAGCTTGACTGGGAGGGAGGCGGGAGGGAGAGGGGCCGTGTCGGACTGCTGGTGTTCGTGCGCACTGTATCATGCAGGGCTGTCCTCAAGCCGCGTGCTGGACGGCCAGGACCGTGTGCGAGCCCGCCCCGCGCCGCGCTCGGGCTGGCATTGTAGCCCACAACGCAGCCCCTGCCGCCGGCGGCCGCACCCGTCTTGTCGGCGCTGGTGGTGGCCAGCTGCTGGCAGTCGGGGCTGATGAGGCACTTGAGGATGATGTTGGCGTGCGCCTTGAGCTTATGCAGCGGCTCAAAGTGGGTCGTCAGAGACGCGCCTGCGGGCAGGCACGGCGCACGGGCGGCACCAGGCGTCGAACCCAGTCACAGCCCTTGCCCAGCCGTGAAAGCCCCAGCCCGTCCCCCAGCCCCGACCACCAGGCACACGGCCCCGGCCCGCAGCCACCGGCCCTGCGGCCCTGCCGCCTGCTGCCCTCCCGCCGCTCCGCCAGCCGCTGCCTCTGCCTCACCCCGCATCATGCGCCACACGTAGCAGGTGCCGTTGTTGTTGGCCGCCACGATCATGGTGCCGTCCAGCGCCACCGTGAGGCTGCGCACCGCGGTGCCTATCTCGGGCACCAGCTCGCAGGAGCAGGCCGAGGCGGTCAGGTCCCACACCCGGATGTGGCCCGTCTGGTCGCCTGGCGCGGAGGTTGGGGGTTGGGGGACAGGGGGACGGGGGACGGAGATGAGAGTGGTGGGCTGGCGGGAGCGGCGTGGGGGTGACCGGTGTGAAGGGATGGGCAGGGGCGGACGGCATTGGGAAGGGCGTAGTGATGAGAAGGAGGATGGGGCACGGTCGGGTGGGCGTGCGCACGGTGCGTGCTGGGCCGGATGCGTGGGCCAAGGTGTGCGCAACCCCCTCCCCTGTCTGCAAGCAGCTGACGAAGGGGGAACGTGACCTAGGACAGACGCCGGAAGCACCGTTTTCGGACACCAGGCGCGCCCGCTGGGCCTCAAACCCGACGCGCACCTCATCCTGATCAGCTGTGCCCTCGCACCTCCCAGCCCAGTGCCCCAGGCCCCAACCCCACGACCATCCCCAACCCGCGCCCTCAACCCCGCCATCGCCACAACGCCGGTGGGATGGCGTGCCGCCCGCCCCAGGCCCTGCGCCCTCCCTCCCTACGCTGTGGGCCCCGTGCCACCACAGCCAGCCAAGCCCCGCGCACCAAGCCCCATGCAGGCACTCCCGCCACGGGCGGACGCAGGCTATCACACAAGGTTGCGCCGTACCGACGCCCGGCATGCGAGCCGCTTGCATGCGAGGCCCCCACCAAACGCCCCGACCGGCCAATCCCTGTGAGCACGTGACCAGCACGGCCCGGCTGCACCAGGTACGGCAGCCCGGCGCCAAGCTCCAGCGTGCGGGTCGTGCGCGCCGCGGCAACTGCTCACCCGATATGAGCTCGCCCTGGTTGGGGTGCAGCACTACGCTGTTGACCGCGGCGCGGCTCTCGTAGGTGCGCTGGCACTGCGGCGCGCGCGTGTCCCAGACCCGCACCGTGCCGTCCTCGCCGCCTGGAAGCGGACCGGTGGTGGCAAAGCGAGGAAGGGTAAGGCCGCGTGTGTGGGCAGTGGGTGTTCGGGGTGGGGCGGGCGTGCCGGCCGACAGGCCCCACGGCGCGCGTTGAGCCCCGCCACCCGGCGCCACCCAGCTGCTGACGTGCCGGCGCGCTGCTCCTGCCCACGGGTACCCTAGGGGTAGCTGCCGCGTCAACCAACAGCACAGCTAGCGCTGCACGGCGGATTCGGGCGACGGCACGCACCCGTGTACATCCACTTCCCATCCTTGTGGAAGCCGACCGCCGTGACGTTCCCCGTGTGCCCGTCATACGTCAGCAGTGGATTCGGATCAGTCGAGTTCACGTCGAACACGCGAATCTGCGGGTTGCCGGCTGCCGCTATGCGCGTCTTGTCGGCTGTGATTTCGAGCTTGTTCACTTGTGACTCCGCATACTGGAGAGTCCGGTAGCAGCAGCCACTGGTGGCCTCCCAGAACCTGATGGTGTGGTCATATCCAGCGGTTGCGAGCACCACGCTGGACATTGCGTGGGGCGGTAACTCTACAAAGGCCCTTCTTTCATGTTGCCCGCGCTATGGGTGTCTCGATGTTGTATGCGGTATCGATGCAAAGCTCAAAGGACAAGCCGGGTTCGGGGGTGAGGGTTTGGTAGCGTGCCGATCGACGTGGCGTGTGCAGGTGCAGTCTGTCTTAGCTGCTGTTGGAGTTCTGCAAGGAAGTCAGGCTCCGAGGGGTGTGGCAGTCCCGGCTATGCCGAAAGCCAAGCCAATCGCGGACCCTCGTTCATCAGCCAGGCCATCCCCACTAGTTGCCAGGCCCGCTGTTGTTTCTTGCAACATATAAGCATTATAACATAGCATGATTGTCGGGGCGCACGAACGCACTCGTTTCTGCGAGCCGAACCAAACGTTGCCACTTGCGACGAACTACTAGCGCTCCTCTTCCTTCACCCGCCATGACAATGGGCTTATCAAGTGGCTGGATGCAGCGGCAGGCGCTGCCTTGTAGCGGGAGCGCACATGCGCCAGGCCCGCAGCGACTCGCTGCACCCGCCCTGACCTTCCGCCGCGCCGCCCACTGCCGCGTGACAGGTACGCTACAAGGTTCGTCAGCGCCTTGCCGCGACCCAATTCGCTTTACTGCTGGCCAGCGCCTGGCCTGCGGTACCACCCGCCCCGCCACCCACCCCACCCCCGCGTCCTTCCCTTCTCCATCCACAGCCCTCACGCCACCCCCTGCCTCCACACCCACACCCCACACCCGCCCCTCCCCTCGTCCCCTGCAGTGCGCGCCAGCCAGACCGAGCCCGCGCCCCCGCCGCCGCCGGCCCCCACCGCCACGGCCAAGGCGCCGAAGACGGAGGACTCCATCGACTGGACGGGTCGCGGCGTGCCCGCCTACCTGCAGAGTAGCGTTGACTTTGACGTGTGCGACGAGGAGTCACAGGCGCTCACCATGGGCCAGGCGGGCGACCTGCTGTGGAATGCCATCCGGTGCGGACCTGGGGGGGGGCTGTGCGGCCGCCGGGCAGCAGTGGGGTAGCAGCGGGCTTGGAACCCGCGGCGCGCGGCCCCGGCAAGGGGCGCTGCGGGCCGCTGCAGAGGGGTCATATAGTCATGCAGCAGCAGCAGGGCGAGGCGACCTCTCCGGTCTGGGCTCGTCTCCTCGCTGCGGCCGGACGGCAAGGCCTTGCGAGCCACGGGGCCACGGCGCCACTAGCGGGCGCTGCCCGCTCTCCCTGCCGCCCGCGCGCCCGCCTGCCCGCCCGCTCTTCTTCCCGCCTCCCGCTCCCCTTCCATCCCGCGTCCTTCCCTCCTGTCCCGCCCGCCAGCGCCGAGGCCCAGGCCGACGCCGCCAGCGAGCCGCTGCTGTCGTCGTTCCTGTACGCCTCCATCCTGGCGCACGACTCGTTCGACCTGGCGCTGGCCTTCGTGCTGGCCAACCGCCTGGCCAACAGCACCATGCTGCCTACACAGGTGCGGCCGCATGAGCGGGGGGGCCCTGCGGGTTTGGAGGGAAGGGAAGGGAGGAGGCAGGAGGAGGCCCATGTGGAGCGCGTGCATGCGGTGGAGGGGGAGGGGGATGGCCCGACCAGTGCAGAGCAGGCGCTGCCGTGGGCCGTGCGTGCTGAGGGCGGGCCTTGGGGGGTGGAGATCGGGTAGCGCCGGATGCTGGCGACGCAGGCGCGGCAGCAGCGCCCGTGCGCAGTTGAGGGGAAGGGGGCAGGTGGGGAGGGCCCGAGGGGAGCAGCAGGGCTCCGAGGAGAGGCGTGCCCTGCGAGGGCGGTCGGTGGCCAGACGAGTTGCGGCAGGGCCCGTGCGTGTGGCGGAGCTCAGGAGGGAGCTGCTCACAGCTGGTTGCGTGGAGCGCCAGCTAGGCACCACGTGCATGGAGGGGGCGGGGCGGGGCGCCCACCCGTGCGTGGAGCGCTGCAGGAGGCGCTGCTGCGAAGGGGCCGCCAGGGTGCAGGGCGACCTGCTGACGTGCTGCCGACGCCTCAGGGCTGCTCCCCCCGCAGCCCCTTGTCCTCCCCTCCCTGCCCCTCCGTGGGGGGGGGGGGGGTATGCGTATGGGCCCGCGGACCTGCGGGAGTCGCTCGCGTTCGTCGGCGTACGTGCAACTGCCCTCTGCGGCCTGCTATTCACACGGCAACACATCCTCTTGCCAATCCTCCTCCCTGGCCCTCCTCTTCGCAGCTGTTCGAGATCTTTATGGGAGTGCTGCGGACGGATGTGGACGTGCGCTGCGCCGCGCTGTCCGACATGGCGGCATGCAGGGAGCGGGACCCGGCGTGCACGTCGTACAGGTGTGCCGTACGGCGAACAGGGGGTGCCCCTGAAACTACAGCACGTGGGGGCCGTGCCGCGCATGGCAGCCCACGCGCCCACGCGTTGATCAGCTGGGGAGGGAGCCGGGTGCACGTCCGGCTCGACAGCACGCGGCAGCACGGCTGGGCTCCACACTGCGCCCGTGCCTCCCTCCCTTCGCTCCCTATTCCCGCACTGCGCCCTCTCCCATCCTCCTTCCAGTCACGCTTGCTGCCACCCACAGCCTAATCGCATCTCCCTCTGCGCCCGCCCCCCCTTCCCTACCTGCCCGCCATCCTCCACGCCCTCTTCCCCTCCTCCTTCTCCCCTCCATCTCCCCTTCCCGCCCCTCCCTCCCCCAGCCACGCGCTGCTGTACTACAAGGGCTACCACGCCATCCAGACCCACCGGGTGGCGCACGCGCTGTGGAACCGCAACCAGAGGGTCATGGCGTTGGCGCTACAGGTGGGGGGTGGGGGGAAGGCGGTCGGGGCAGCGAAGGAAAAGGGGCAGAGCAGGGTTCGTGTGCCCAAGGGCAGGGAGGCAGGGGGAAGGGGCCATGCAAGGCTGCGCAGTGCGCCGCGCAGCAGCAAGGCGCGCGGCCGCTGCCTTGGCCAAGGCAGCGGCGGAGAGCGGCTTGTGCAGCGGGTGGCAGCCGGCTCCCCTTGCCCTGCCGTGGGCCCCCCGCCCTCCACGCTCCACCCTTGCGCAGCTGCTACCCAGGGGTACCTCTGCTGCCTTGTGCCTGCGCGACACGCGCGCGTCATGCGCACCGCCGCACCACACCGAGCTGGAGCCACTGCGCTCATTCCCGCCCGCGCTGCTGGCCCCACCCCAAACTCCGCGCCGCCTTCTATCGCCCTGCACCCTCTCCCGATCGCTGCCCCTGCCGCCATGCCTCTGCTCCTCCTGGCCCTCCTGGCCCTCCCCCTATTCCTGCCCCTGCCGCCCCTCCTCTGCCCCCAGAGCCGCATCAGCGAGGTGTTTGCGGTGGACATCCACCCGGCGGCGCGCATAGGCAAGGGTGTGCTACTCGACCACGGCACGGGCGTGGTCATCGGCGAGACGGCCATCATCGGCAACAACGTGTCCATACTGCAGGTAGGGCCGCGGGGGCGGTGGCGCGGGGGCGCGGGGGCGCGAGCAGGGTGGGGATGGGCTAGGCTCGCGTCGGATTGTGGGTGTGCGCGTGGGGGGTGCTGGGAAACGGCCATCGTCGCGTACGGTATTGGACACTTGTGAAGGACCCCCACAGAGCACCCCCGTATGCCGCTTCATGCGCACAACCCCACACTGCAGCAGCCGCGTGTGCGAGACCACAAAGAACAAGCCTGGGGCTCAAGGGACGGCTTTTGTGGGACGTGCTGACGCTGCCGTCCCCCTCTTGTCGCGCGGTCTGTCTCCTCAGAACGTCACGCTGGGCGGCACCGGCAAGGAGATCGGCGACCGCCATCCCAAGGTGAGGCTGCCACGGTACGGCATCCCGCTGGGGTGTAACCACAGCCGCGGCCCAGAGTTGTGCCGTCGCCGCACGTAGCGGCGCTGCGCGCCCCCGTGCGCCGTGCCCGTGGTGCTGGTGGCAGGCTGTCCTTGTGCGGCGCCGCAGCCTCCAAGCGTGCAGTGACGGGTAGGGAGGTGGGATCAGTGCTGGAGCGGCATGGGCGGCTGCGACGGCGCGGTGCAGCTGGGAGAGTTAGCGAGCCCAGCTGCACGCCCGGCCAATGTCCTGTGCAGCAGAATCTCTGAGCGGGCCACGCGGAACCCGAAGTGTGTGCCATGGGCGTCTCGCGCGGCGCTTTTGGCTGTCTGTATCTTGATCTTCCGCCAGACCAACATGACCCTCAGCATCAGCTGCCCGAACCATACGCCTGGCCCACATGCCCCAACTACGTGTGGCCCCGGAGCGTCCGCGCCCGGAACGCCCGCGCTGTCCCAATCCCGCATCTCCCGTGTCGCCACCTCGCGGCCACCATGGCTCCGTATGCGCCCCGCCACCCTGCCCGCCACCCTCCCGTCGCCGGCCGCAACTCGTACCGCGCCTGCCCAACTCGCCCGCCGCGTCCTGCCCGGCCCCGCTCCTCCCGCCGCCAGGTGGGCGACAACGTGCTCATCGGCGCCTGCGCCACCATCCTGGGCAACATCTCCATCGGCAAGGGCGCCCAGATCGCGGCCGGCAGCCTGGTGCTCAAGCCCGTGCCGCCACACACGCTGGTGGCGGGCTCGCCCGCCAAGGAGATCGGGCCCGTGCTGGGCAACCCCGCGCTGTCCATGGTGCACTGGAGCAGGAGGCTGCTGCCGCACGATGGCGCGCCGGCGGCGGCGGCGGCGGCAGCGGCGGCGCCGGCGGAGGTAAAGGGCGCGCGCGGAGAGGGGCCGGCGGCGGCGACGACGGCACCAGCGGCAGCGGCAGCGGGGGCTGAAGTGGCGGAGGCGCGAGGCGCGGGGGCGGCGCCAGGGGTGGACGGGTGGAAGGCAGCGGAGGCGCCGGGAGCGGGGGCGGAGGCACGGCGGCCGAGCCCGGGCGCGGGCGCGCCGGGGGTGTCGGCGGCGCCAGTGCTACGGCCGCCGCCGCCGCGCGGCGATGGGCGCGGCGGCGTGCAGGGCAAGGCCAAGGCGCCGGGCGCCGGCGCGGCCAAGCCTAAGAAGCCCACGCCCGAGTACGAGATATGATGCACAGGGGTGGCAGTGTGGGGGGCCTGTGGCCCGTGTCCGACGTTGATGCTGACCTTGGTGCTTCTTTACTTAACCTTGGTGGTTTGCGGGGAGCCTTGGCTGTAACGGTGCTCTGGATGGTCTGACCGGTGCTGGTCCAGCGGCCCTTGTTGGCCTGTCATCCGCAACCCCAGTGCTGCGGTCAACCCTGGCGCGCCCCTTGCTCATGGTGCGCGCGAGGAGTGGGGCTGGGCACCGTGTAGCACAGGGTAGCACACGCACTGCTTTCGCCCGGCGTTCGGCAAACGGCATTCGGCAACCCACAATCGGCCGAGGACAGCACGCATATGCATCCTACGTGGCCTACATGCGCTTCGAAGCTGGGGAAGTGCCTCGGCTGCAACGCGCAATGCGCTGGCGCACGTAGAACGAAATGTGGAACAATCCCTACCCCGCGCAAAGCCTTCCCCATCTCCCCTGTTCCCCATGGCCTTCCCTAACCCCGGACCAATGACCACCCCCCACCATGGCGCAATGTCAACAGATTTAAAACATTGGGTCTCAACCTATCAAAACGTATCCCTCCTGCTGCAGCCATCCAACCAATAAGCTCAGGGTCAAGTCGCGGGGCGACCGACTGCGGAAGTTAGTGTTGCGAGCAGCACGCAACCGGAGCATCGCGTCGAACCCAGGCGCGCGGGATGCCTTTGACGCTATTGTTGGGGAAGTTACGACGCAGGTTGGGCCTGGAACTTGACTGCGCTTCCCAGCCATGGCGGGCCATGACTGTGTCACATATGTCACACAGAGACGGGTGCAACTGCAATTGAAGAGACGTGAGGTATGAGTGTCATCACAGTTTCATACATTCTGCGAGCACTGCTAAATCATGCCGGTGCTACCGACCATCCTGCCGATGCTATCGACTACCTCCTCCCGAGCCCAGAACGTTGCCTGGCAGCGCAGAGCAGCATCATGCCAACGCATGACATCCCTTGCACCCACCCACCCATGCCCGCTGATCCGTGTCAACCCCCGACAAGGGCGACATGTAAGGTGGGAGAGGGGAGCCTACGCGCTGCCGTACGGGGAGCGACACGGAGAGTCGGAGGGTCCAGGACCCGGCAAAGTACCACCCGCAGGCCGGGCTTCCTGCGATTCGCTCCAGAGGTCAGCATGGGAATGGCACGACTGGGGTGGCACGACACTCACCAGCAGACCTGCTTTGTGGTCCACCAGCGCCACTGCAGTGTGGGAGTCGCCCAGCACCGCGTCATGAGTGATTGGCTGTTACTATTACATCGTGTAGCGGAGGTCGCCGTTTCACATCCAGGGGGGGCACTTGGGCATTCTCCAACCACCTCTGCACCAGGGGACCCCCCCTGCTCTCCATCTGCAAGCGTGCCCTGGCATTGCTGGTGTCGCGGCTGAACTGGCGGAGGGGCACCGCCGCACGTATCAATGCAGCAGTGTATAACGCGACTGCCCGGCCTGTTACACAGGGAACCCGGCGCGCCGGCGGCAGCTCTCCTGTGTCGCTGGGCTGGCACCCGGCCCCTGGCCTCACTGGCATGGCAGCGGCAGCCGCGGTGTGGTATGGGGTGGTGTGTAACTTGGAGCCAATGCGTCCTCGCATCGGCCACCATCACACCCGGCGTCGTGCTGTACACCCCCTCAACCACTCGTAAAATGCGCCGTGCTCATTCTCGCCAGCGCGCATCAAGGTCCCGCCGCCTGCGCCGATACACGCGGATTGCCCACATTCTGCGTGCAGGGAAGGGCAGGGGAAGGGAATGGCTGCAGGAAAGCGGCGAAGTCCAGGTCCAGTGTCTCAAGGGATCACCGGCTGCTGCTGCTAGCAGGTATCTCCTGTTGCTGCCATTCACCTCCCAGTCCTCCGGCCCCCACACTGCCCGCTTGCCCTGCCCCGCTTGGCGACTTGCGGTCCGTGCCCCCTCGTCCTTGCACTGTTCCGCTGCCCAGAATGACACACGTCCAAGGTGATGTCTGGATTTGTTATCACGAGCCGACAGAATGAAAGGAGTAGCGCCGTCCAGCGCACGTGGGGTCATCCATCCCGTCGCGGACATCCGCGCAGTCGAAACGACCTGTGCTGAAGCTGGCCGATCCCAAAACGGCCATAAAGCCATAATCATGACGCGCAACTTCAGATGCCGTGTGCGGTGGACGCAGCGCGTCGCGCGAAAGCGAAAAGGCTAACCCAGCATCCTGAGTGTACTCAAGAGGTGTCTCTAGGCGCTCGTAGTGACGATCGCTGTGCTGTTTTGGCGAATTGCTTGGGGCGGGGTGAGGGTAAGGTTGCGTCGCCTTGCCGTTGACTTCTTTGGTAACGCCGAGGTGCGGCCGAGCATGTCATGGAATGGCTGGCATGCCCCAACTAGTCTCATGCATTGCTCTGCGTTACACCGGCCTTCCGGGCGCCTTCCGGTGACAAGACAAAGCCTGCCTTCCCACCGCGTTGCAGTACACACCCAGCCTTGAACCTAAGGAAGAGCTCTAGCAAAGCGTACTAAGCACTTCATGCCAACAAACTCGGCGTGTAGGGACTCAGGCCGCCGTACGCTTTTCTCGCTGGGGACTTACTTGCCGACACACCGCGTTGCTCATTAACATATTCCCGCTCGCGTACGCCGCTTCATACACATACACATATTGCAGCGGCCGCGTCTGCGGGACTAAAAGCAATACCACTGAGAGCGACACCTGGCATTCGTTCTTCGCAACTCTTCTAACCCGCAGTTGCGCCGCTCTGCGCCAAGGAGCGCAATTTCTGTCTCGGACTTCTGCACAGAGCAATTTAAGCAGCGGTGCACGTTCTTCCATTTGCTTACACTCTCCATGATACTCGGCGTCCTGCCTTCCAAGCCCCAGCAGTAGTTGTCGAGTGCTGCCGCGACTAATGGCGGCCGCTGGGACGCAGTTCCCGGCGGCGGGGGTCCTAATCGCCCTTGTGACGCTCGTCGCGACTGGTGAGTCGGGATGCCAGCAGAGCGAGCTGTCACAGCTTGCTTTGTCTCTCACGTCGGTCTTCGGGTTGCGGAGCCCAAGCGCCGTGTGGTGTCGCCCAAATGGCCCGCCCAAATGCCGACCCTCGCGCGGTGGTAGGACTACCACGGCTTGTGTGCCTGCTTACATAAAGCAGCCGCCTTTCAGACATGCGGTGCGCTTTCTGTCTCTCCGCGAACCGCGTTCTCCCGGGCCTCCGCTCCCTTGCCTCTGCAGTCGTCAACGCGCAGCAGTACGCAGACGCACCTCAAGCATGCACACATGCTTCCAACGTTTATGGGATGAGCGGCCTCAACACGGCGACGGATTATGGGCTTGCGCCCGACGGCCCCACCGAGACCTGCCAAGAGCAGTCCAGATGTATTGACATCATCCTGGTGGGTTGCCTGCCGCCATGTCGGTTTCGTGGGAGAGCCTTATCGACATGACATGTGCGAACCACGACAGAAATCCTCAGTCGTAACGGCAACAGGGAACAAGCAGATCCCACCATTAGCGTTCAACATATCGTGTGCATCTTTGCACGGTTAAACTGACCGCATGTCACCACATGTCGCATGTTGGGGCCTTCAAACACTTTCTCGGTTTGTCTTCCCTTTGATTGTTCAGAACGGCGCCGACTGCGAACAACCCGTCGCAAAGGGCCCAGTTGACTGCCCGGTCTGCATCTACTGGCACAACAACAACGGGCGTGGCTGTGGCAAGAGCTTGACCTCGACCCTCAGCCACGTGTGTGTTGCGGACAAGCTCCCAACATCGACCCGCATCATGAACTACGCGGAGCCCCGCCTGACCGGCAGCAAGGACCTGACGGACAAGCTCGACAACTGGGCGGCTGGCAGCCGAGGTGAGGTCTATGTGGCTGTGGGGTGTTGCTTCGTCAGTGAGACACACGAGCAGCGTGACAAGGCTTTCCGTTGTTGATTATGGCGCTTGCACCGTGCACCCACTTCTCCTCAGGTTACAAGTGCCAGTGGGTCCGGTGGGAGGGCGACGTCCCAACGGCAACGGCGAACTTCACGGTCAAGGACGCCGACGGCAGCTGCCTGACAGGTCTTCCGGCCGGCCAGACGTCGCTGTCGACTTGGGTCAATGGCATGCGCGCCAAGTGCTCTGCTCCGCAAGTCAACGGCGGCTGCGACACGGGAACCCAGCCCAACGAGTGCCTATGGTCTATCGAGGTGCCCAACCCCCGGTGCACGTCGGGCTGCAACTTTACCTGCAGAGGCACCCCTGCGTCGCCAAGTCCACCCCCGCCTTCACCGTTTCCGCCATCGCCGCCTCCCAGCCCGCCACCCCCACCTCCGGCTCCGTCGCCTCCTCCGCGCCCACCGCCGTCACCCACACCACCTTCGCCGCCTTCGCCATCTACGAAGCGGCCGCCTGCTCCGCCCAATACACCTCCTCCCTCGCCGTTCCCCCCTCCCCGCCCGCCGTCGCCGCCCCCGCCCTTCATCTGCAATTCATGTGAGTACTTTCGATGTACAATGGGACGCATGGCAGTTGCAGAGGCCATAAACGCTGGCAGCGATCCCACAGGCTTTGCTTACTCTCACCTTGCCGCCACCATTGGCTCCCTCGTGCCCATTATTTCTAGGCCCACATGTGATGGTCACTGAGGTGCGGGAGGGGAATGGGATAGGGCGCTGTTTCATGAAGGCGCGACTTGGCCGGATGGGCCTCAGGCTTGCAGCACGGCTCCGTTCCCTCTGCTGGTACTTCGGAACCCTGAGCCCCGCCGTTCCGCCCTGCCTTCGTCCTGGCCTGCCCGCAGTTCCACTACGACCAGATCCCCACCGCGCTCGGCTCGGACAGGCAGGAGTGGATCGAGCTGACGATGCCCGCGAGCTACCCCTGGGAGATGATCGGCATTGCGCAGTACACGTTCAACGCCAAGTTCGACTTGGTAAACGGCATTGTCTATGGCAACAACTACGGAAACATGTGGCTTCTCGGCAATCTCCTGCCCAACATCAAGATCATCTACAACAACGTGTTCAACGCCAGCAACCCGAGCAACCCTCTGGTGCCGGCCGGCTGGCGCGTCATCGTGGTCGACCTCCAGGGCAACCTGCAGAACGGCAATGGCGGCTGGGACGGGTTCGCGGTTATGGGCTACTGCCCCGGCACCCCAAGATACACGGTCTTGGACTTCATCTGCTACGGTACCGACCACAGCCTCTACCGCAACATCGCCAAGAACGGTACCGTCGCGGCTGGTACGTCCCGTTCGCGTTGGGGGGCTGCTCGAGGGCTGGCGCACGGCGCACATGCTTTTGGTCCCGTTCGCTCGCGCGTACCTGAAACCGCGTCACCACATCACTCGCGGGTTTCTCGCACACCTGCTAGCATGCACCCAACGCACCAGGGTCACACAAACATCTGCCTGCTCTGCCCTGAACTATTTTCCACAGGCTTCGAGTGCCGCAATGTGGTGGAGCTTGAGTCCAAGGACACGGCGCAGCACACGTCGATCAAGCGCATTGGCGGTGGCAACACTGCTTTCGGATCCTCATGGTTGTGGAAGGGCGGCGATCCAGCGAACTGGGGTTGGCACAACAGCACCCAGCTGAACCTCACTGCCCTGCCAGCCAGCCTACCACTTGCCTGCACGCGGCCTCCGCCTCCACCGCCTTCGCCTCCGCCGCCCTCGCCGCCGCCGCCTTCGCCGCCGCCGCCATCGCCGCCGTCGCCACCGCCATGTGAGTACGCTGCACCGTGCAGCGCCCGCTTGCGCAAGGCCTGGCTGTGGGTTGCGTCTCCCTTCCCAACTAACGAACGTCCTGGTCCTCATGCCCCCTGCTCGTTGTGCCTCAGTCAACCCCTACCGCGACCCGCCCAAGTGTGTCCACTCTGGCGGGAACGACAGGGTGTCCTTGAAGCAGGCCTACGAGATCCTTCCCGGCGCCGATCCCCGCGGCGTGGCCGACAGCTGCATCGACCAGTCGCGCTGCATGGACATCAGCCTGGTGCGCCGCGCCGTGCTGTTGCTCATGCTGGGTGGAATGGCATGCTACATGGAAGGGCGTGCGGGCAGACCCGCGGGCCGCCTTCGTGGTTCCTGACCCCTGTTCTCGTTGCCGCGGCCCTGCAGGATGGCAACACGTGCGTCCGCGGGTCGTTCGGCGGGTCGTTGACTACAACGTGCAGGGTCTGCGTGTACTGGCACAACGACCTGGGCCGCAGCTGCCCCAAGTCGACGAACGAGCCCATCAACTACGTGTGCACGGGTGACGCCAACACACTCATTCTGCCGGATGCGGCCTCTGCTGGGACTGTGGGGCTGACCGACAAGAAGACCATGTGGTACTCTGGTTCCGCAAGTGAGGCGTTCCCGCATGGCACATGCTTTGGGCTGCGGTTTGCGTTTGTTCAATTTGTTTACTATCCTGGTTGCTGCACGATGTCCTCAACTGCAGACGCCCAGTGCACGTGGGTCCGGTGGCGCGACAATGAGATTGTCACGAAGGCGTCCTTCACCGTCAAGGACGGTACTGCGAACTCGTGCCTCGGCAGTGAGTCGGGCGGCTGGGCGGTCCATTGGCTCTCTAATGTCACTCGCCCGTTCAGCATCACGCTCTGGCCGTTCACTCCATTCTATCCCCAAGTCCCGTCCGCCTCACCCCGCGCCCCCACCCGCAGCCCGCACAAGCCCCATCATCCTCAAGATCAACGGCATTACAAGCACTTGCGGCAACGTGCGACGCAACAGCGAGGGCACCCGCTTCGGCTGTGGCGGTCAAACCGTGGAGAACGAGTGCATGTGGTCATTTGATGTGCCCAACCCCAGCCGCATCGACTCGACCTTCACTTGCCCCGACAACCGCCCGTCGCCCCCGCCGCAATCGCCGAAGTCACCACCGCCCGTCCAAATCAACGGCGCCAGCCCCCCTCCTGGCAGCGGCGGCGGTGGTGGTGGTGGGAGCGGTGGCTTCGTCTGCGTGAGCTTGGACAATGCCGACAACAATGTGAGTGATTACACGGGGCATTGTTAGCATGATCGTGCGTTAGCATAGCCTGCCAGCTGCCAGACTGCTGCATGACCCGCCCACCCCGATGCCCTCCATACCCTTAGGCCTGTGTCGGTGCTGGCTGCGGCCGCCTGTACACCGACATGATCAAGACCGCAATCGCGATGTCGCCGTCGTGGCGCACCGGCGGCATTCTCGCTGTCGGTGACTTCACGCCCGGCACCAACGCGCGCGCCACCTTCGAGACTTGGGTGCTCAACGCCGGCCTTCCGCTGAGCATTGTCACCTACATCCAGAAACCTGGAGAAGTCGGTGGCATGGCCCTGAATACCGCGAAGCTGCTGTACGTGCCGTCGGCCATGATTGCGGGAGGTCTGTCGGTGTCCTTGAACAACGCGCTCATCAGTAACAGGGCGGCCATCACTGCGTTCGTCAACAATGGTGAGCTTTGGGGGCACGGGGTCGCAAGCAGCGCGGTGGCCAGCTGCGACGGGGGCGCTCGAGGTGCTGCTTACTAAGTTCCTCAGCCTGACCCGATTGCCGTTCTCCATGCTGTACCGCCCTCTCGTCGCCGCCTGCAGGCGGCGCTCTCATCGCGCTGTCCCAGGTGGAGATGAACAACAAGAAGAACTACGACTTCTTGCCCACGCCCATTGACATCGTCGTCACAGCCTACCCCGACGTCTACGTGTTTCCCGACATGCAGCGGGTGGCAGCTGCCGTCACCATGGATAACATAAACCGCAACTCGCCCTCCTCGCCCAAGCGCACCATGGCGGCCTACGCCATTGGCCCAGTCGACTGGGGCGGCCTGCGGGTCGTCGCCGCTCGCGACCGGTTTTGCCCCGTGCCCCAGGGCCTCGACCAGAACTGCCAGGCCACGGTCCTGTGCAACACGCGCTCTATCGTCACGGCGGAGAACTGCTACAACAGGATCGATGACGATAACGACGGCAAGATCGACAAGGACGACGAGGACTGCTGGCGCTGCGGTGACCGCGTCATTGACGTCAAGGCTGGCGAGGAGTGCGACGACGGCAACATGCATGACGGCGACGGCTGCGACGGCAACTGCAGGATTGAGAATGCGTCCCCGCCGCCGCCCGAGTACCCGGCGCTGACACCCTCGCCGCCTTCGCCGCCACCCCCCAAGAAACTCGTGAACGATCCCACGCTCAACTACTGCTACGACCAGGACCCATCGGGCTGCGCCACCTGCGCCGGAGGCTGCGACACGGTGGGCCAGCTGCCACGACCATCCAGCGCAAGCTCTCTACGGCGTTACCTGGGATGAGACTGCCGCCGTTACAGGTTGTCTCCTCCCCGCGTGTTGCTGCTGCAGGAGGACGTCATGTTTGGCGACGCCGATATCTGCCGCCTGCCCGACACGATGCGGGGCATGGAGCGCAGCCAGATCATCTGCAAGAACGCCAAGGGCAACCTGGGCACCTATGAGATGCCCGTGTACACTGACGACATCTCCCGCACCAGGGTCGGCAAGGTGCTGTACTACAGGACCGAGCCCGGCGTGCTGTTCGCCACGATCCGCATGAGGTGCCCCTACCTGCTGCTGTCAAACTCGGTGGAGCGGGTCGACCAGAACTCCTTCTTGCTTCTGTCGTACACGCCCGTGGGCAGCCCAACGCAGCTTGTCCGCATCCCCATGGTGCGCTACGCCGCGGGCGGGCTGGGCGCTAGGGGGCGAGGAGCTGCGGCATCCTAGCGGTTGTCAATGTCTGCAGACGGGACCCGTGTTGTGCTGGCCGAAAGCTTACGCCCCCGCTGCTCTGGCCCTCTCCACGCAGTACCGCATGAACCACAACCCGCTTAAGCCGCTGCAGCGCTACTCGTGCTACACCTTCATCTTTGACATGAACACTATCCAGCCCAACGTTGGCTGCAGGGTGAGGGCAGCGCCGTGGTCGCGTGGTCGCGCCTCTGGGCCCCCTGCCGCCAGGCTGCTGACTCGCCTTCCCCTCCCGCTGCCGCCCACCGCTCAGGACCTGGCCATCGAGATCCGCGTCTCGATCCGCTCCACGCTCGCCACCAGCGCAGCTTCAGCACCCGACGCGTGCAACATGGAGGTGCGCTGGACTGGGGCCGGTCGTCGTGGACGGCCCGGTCGTCGCCGCAGCCCGCCTCGCACTGCTGCTCTGTGCCATGCCTTGCTGCGCCGTGAAACTACCTGGTAGTCTGTATCGTGCTGGCGCTGACCCGCGTCACGCCCTCGCCCGCCCCGTGCCTGTTGTACCCATGCGCAGCCCGAGAAGACGTCCTCGCCGGAGCCAACCACGCTGAAGGTCACGTACCTGGCGCCCGAGTCCTTCCTGCCGCCGGGCGCCAGCTTGCCCAACATGCCCAACATGCCCGGCTTCCCCTCGCGGCCAAACCTGCCGCCGCCGCCACGGCCGCCCAGTCCTCCCCCGTCGCCTCCCCCGTCGCCTCCCCCGCCGCCGCCAAAGCCGCCATCCCCGCCACCTCCGCCTCCACCTAGCCCTCCGCCGCCATCTCCTCCGCCTCCAGCCCCGCCGCCCAGGCCACCCAGCCCGCCGCCACCCAGCCCACCACCGCCGTCGCCGCTGCCGCCAAGCCCGCCGCCGCCAAGCCCGCCGTCGCCGCCGCCGCCGTCGCCGCCCCCCCCCC
>BDDC01001810.1:0-16536 GCA_001662425.1 Chlamydomonas sphaeroides | reverse complement strand
GGGGGGGGGGGGGGGGGGGGGGGGGGGGGGGGGGGGGGGGGGGGGGGGGGGGGAGGGGGGCGGGCCGTTTGAGAGGGGCCAGTCGGGAAGGTGAGGGCGCCGGGCGGATTGGCCGACGGGGCCATTGGGGTTGTGGTCGACGGCAGGGGGGCAAGCTGCTCGCATGCTCCCTTCCCCCCGGGCGCAGGCCGGCAACGGCAGCGGCGCGCGGCAGGTGGCGGAGGAGGCCCGCGAGGCGTTCGGTGAGCGCCGGCGCGCAGCTCGCTGCCCCACCCGCCCCGCGCGGCGATCCCACACGCCGCCCAGCCTCCAGCACCGGCGCCGCACGACCCTCGCCCAGGGGCCACCAACCACCTCTCCCCCCCCACCACCTCTGCCTCCTGCATCCGCCCGCTCCTCAGGCATCTCCTGGATCCCCGAGACCTACATCGCGCTCATGCACGGCGCGCTCAACTGCTCGGGCGGCGAGCCCGACCTCATGGCCGCGCTGGGCACCTGGGTGGAGCAGCAGGATGCGGGGCCCGCCGCCGAGCCGGCGCGCGGCTTCAACTTCCTGGTGGAGGAGCTCTTCCGGCACCGCTACAGCGCGCTGGCCATGCAGGTGGGTGGGCTGGGGGCTGGGGCCGCAGCGCGGGGTAGGGGGAGGGAGGGCGCGCCATGCCTTGCTATCCATGCCCCGCCCTTCCTGCATGTCCCTCGCCCCCGGCCCCAAGCTGCTCCACGCGCCCAAGGTGCCCACACAGCACCTCTCTCGCCCCTCGCCCCTGCCCCGGGCCCGCAGGTGGTGGCCGAGGGCTACGCCACGGGGCTGCGGGCCGACGCCAAGGTGGCCGCACTGGTGATCGACCAGCTGTGCAGCCAGGGCCTGCTGGTGAGCGCACTCGCACAGCTGCGCAACGGGCGCAGGGCGCCGCTCGCTTCCGTCTGGGCCGCACTGTGCTGCATGCTGTGGAGGCCCCCTGCGGCGCCTGACCCGCGCTGCCTCGGCCCCGGCCCTGGCCCCCTGCGGTCCGTCTGCAGGAGGAGGCGCGCGCCGAGATGGACCGGCTGCTGGAGCAGGGCGTGGCGGGGGCGGTGGGGCCGCAGCACTACGACTCCATCCTGCGCCTGGTGGCGTCGCGGGGCGGCTTCGAGGAGGCGCGCGCCATGCTCGAGGTGCGCCGCGGCGTGGGGGCTGGCTCGGGGTAACTTGGGCATGGTGTGAGGGGTATGAAGGATGTTGGTGGAGGTTCGCCGTGGGCAGGCGCGCTGCAGCGCACCCGGTGGTGGTGCTTGGGAGGTGCCATAGGACGCATGTGGCGAGGGGCCAGTGTCCCCAGCGTGCGGGGGCGCAGCAGCAGCAGCAGCAGCAGCAGCAGCGCCGACAGGCGGCGCTGCCCCGTGCCGCGCCCGCTGCTGCTCTCCGCTCCCCACGTGCCCATCATCCCCCACCGCTGCCGCGCTGCCCCCTGCTGCTGCCCTCTGCCCAACTACCCGTCCCCAGACCTACAAGGGCGGCGAGGGCTTTGCGCAGCCGCGCGCCACCACCTACACCGCGCTCATCCGCGGCCTGGCCTCCTCGCTGCGCATGCCGCCGCTGCCCACCGCGGCGCTGCCGCCGGGCGTGGACCCGCCCAGCCCCTGGACATTTGGCGCCAGCGCCAGCGGCGGCATCGAGCTGGAGGCGGTCGCGCTCGACGAGCTGCTGTCGGGGCTGCGCGAGGAGATGCTGTCGCAGGGCATGCGGCCGGGCCGGTGAGTCCGCGGCAGCGCGAACGGCGGCAGCCTTGCAGCCCTGGCCAGGCACCGCACTGTGGGTGCGGCGCCTGGCCGGGGCGGCTGCGCTGGCCGCTGCCCGCAGCCTGCAGCCCCGCATGCCGCGCGCTGGCAGCCCGCGCCTGCCGCGCGGCGCGCGCCGTGGGGCTGGTCGCCAGTCGCTGCGGCGCGAGCGAGACACGGGCGGTGGGGCCCTGCGCGCTGCCCCCCGCCTGCCTGCGGTGCGGCCCCTGGCCCACTTGCAGCAGTGACCCCCTGCCCTGCGCGCCGTGCCGCTGCCTGCCGTGCCGCAGCGAGACGTGGGCGGCCATCGTGGAGGCGTGCACGGCGGTGGGCGACCTCAACGGCGCGCTCAACGCCTACGAGGCGCTGGGCCGCGCGACCGGCAACGTGGCGCTCGTGCGGCCTCGCTTCGTGGCGCGCCTCGTGTGTGAGTGGCGCGCCGGGGCCCGGGGCCCGCCCGCGGCCGCCGTGGGCCCGGCTGGCACGCGGCGGCGCCTCGCCTGCGTCGCGGCGCCCCCTCCCTCCTGTCGCACGCCCTCCCTCGCCCCCGCGAGTGACTAGCTCGCCGCTCCCTTGGGTGCGTCCCTCGTCCCCGCAGGCGGCCTGCTGCTGGCGGACCGGCCCGTGGACGCGCTGCGCATCGTGCGCGACTGCGCCACCACGCCCTCGTTCTTCGACTCGCGCTCCTGCGTGTCGCTGCCGCCCAGCGTGTCGCTGCCCGTGCCCGGCGCCAACGGCCGCACTGCGCTCACGGCCTGGCTGGCGCACCACGAGGCGGCCATGGAGGCCAAGCGCGGCAAGCGCGACAGCATGCTGTCGTTCCTGCAGGACCAGGACATGGTGCGGGGGGCGGGGTTGTGTGGGGGGCGGGGGGAGGTCCTGCAGGCCCTGGAGGTCCTGCAGGAGCTGTGGGCATGGTTGGGGCGGCTCTGTTGTGAATACATTTGTGTACCTCGGACGTGGCTCTGTGTGGAGGCGCAATCATGGGCATGGTGTGTGGCATGCGCGTCTGCTGGGAGGGAGCCGGGCTGGGCTCCTTGGCCTCAGCGCGCCGGCGGGAGCCCTGGGCGTCGCGGTGGTCACCAAGGGATGCTGGATGCTGCAGGGGTGCCCTTCGCACGTAACGCCAGAGGTTTGAGCGCTAGGGGAGTTCCAGAACTACGTCAGGGGGTCCAGGGCTACGGGGCGCGTGCATATCCACGGTGGATGTGGCGCATTGCGCTAGACAGGCGCTCGTGGGGTTCACCGGTCGCGCCCCCACGGACGCGGCCTGGTGCGAACGCCCCTCTTGCCCCACGCGCGCCGCGCTGCTCCCGCCCGCCCTCCGCAGGCCGCCCGCCGTGAGGTGGACGGCGTCGTGCTCGGCCTAGGCGGCTGCGTGATCGATGACAAGGGGCTGACGGTGGAGCCGGGCAACATGAGCCTGGTGGAGCTCAAGGCCGAGCTCAAGGCGGGCGGCTTCGAGGCGCTGGCGGAGAGCGACGCCAGCCGCAAGGAGCTGGTCGCGGCCATCAATGTGCGGCGCATGGGAGGCAGGGGGTGGGAGGGACGGGCGGCTGGTACGGTACCGCACGGTACCGTACGGTACGGTGCGGTACGAACTGGGTGGTGCGGTTGTGGGCGGGCGCGCAGCCGGCAGCGGCTAGCGGCTTGTGGGCCCTATGCCGCGCCCGGGAGGAGGCCCAACGCGGTCGCGCCCCGCGGTGTCCCGCCCGCAGGAGCGCCGCTCGCAGCTGCCGCAGTCTGTGATCGACGTCATCAGCGCGCTGGAGACGCAGGTGGTGCGGCGCGAGCAGATGCGGGAGGCGGCCGAGATGAAGGCGATGTCTGCGGCGTGAGTGGGGGCGCGGCTGGGGAGGCGGGTGGGGGCACTGCTGCGAGCAGAGGCGGGAGGCGCACCGCGCGCGCAGTGCCAGGCGCGGCGAGCGCATTGGTGCACAGCCCTTCACGTCATCGGGACCAGACCGACGAGCGATCGGGCGCGCGCGGCTGGGGGTGGGCGGCTTGGGCAGGAACCCGGCCAGCCGGGCTTGGGCTCTCGCGGCGGCCGCCGCTAGCGCTGAGCGGGGCGTGCACGCGCGAGCTGGCGGCCGATGGTTGGCAGCGGTCGTGTAGCCAACAGGGTTCAGGGGGAGAAGCGGGTGGGCTGCTCGGGCCGTGCTGCGAAGCCGTGGAGGCGCCACCCACAGCGCCCTATCCGCACCGCAGGATGGAGGACGAGGACGAGATGCTGTTTGCCGACGACGACGACGAGGAGGACGAGCCGCAACCCAAGCTGGACGCGGTGAGGGCAGCGGCGGGGGCGAGGCGCGAGGGAGCGAGGGGAGGGGAGGCAAGGGGCAGGGCGGGGAGGGCTGCTGCGCAAGCGCGCGCTCTCGCAGCCCCCCGCCCCGCCCTCGCTGCCGCTTCTACCAAGTGACAGCAGCCCCGCGGGGCGCTGCATGCGACGACCGTGGCCGCTGCGGCCCGCGCATCGCCTGCCCTCGCATCCCGCCACCCTCCGGCCCGCCCGCCCATCGCCCACGCTCCTTGCTGTGGGCCCCCGCCTCCAGCTCCTGCCGTGCTGCACTCCCCGCTGCCCCGCTCCCGCTGCGCGGCCCCAGCCGCCCTCCCTCCCGAGCCCCGCACAAGCGCGCTCCGCGGTGTACTGCTCGCCAGCCAACGCGCTCGTGCCAGTGTTCCACTCCCTTGCCGCCGCCCTCCCTCCCTCTCCCCCTCCCGCCCCCCCCCAGAACATCCTGACCATCCTGGCCGATCAGAGCACCTTCGAGGTGTCCATGACCATGGAGGAGAGCCCCACCTTCCGCCTCGCCGCCGCCGGCCGCTACGTGTTCGACAAGGACGTACCCGACGACGTGCCCGACCTGGTGCGTGACGGTTGGCGGTTGACGGTTGCGGTTCCTGGACTGCTTGCTTGTCAGTTGGCTGCGCCACGGCCGCAGGCCTCGGCCGTGCTGGCGCGACTGGGCCCCATGGGCCACCGGCGTCGGTGCAGCGACCCTCCGCCCGCGTGCCTCACCGGCCCTGCCCCGCGCCGCCAGGCCCCCGGCGCCTACGAGCTGGACGAGGACGACGACGAGGACGAGCTCCTGCCCGCCGCCGCCCGCCCCAAGCCCGCCGCCGCCGACGCCTCTCTGGATGGCGACGACGCCGGCGAGGACGAGGACGCGGCGGCGGCCGAGGACGCCGACGACATGCTGGAGACGCTGGACGAGGGCCAGGGCGCCGACGGGGCGCGCCGCGGCGGCGGCCGGCGCAGCGGCGAGGGCGACCTGGACGCGTCGCTGCTGTCGGGCGACGAGGTGGCGGGGCGGCTGGACGACGAGGACGACCTGCTGGGCGGCGACGATGACGAGGACGACGGCGGCGACCTGCTGGGCGGCTCGCGGCGCAGCGACGCGGACCTGGAGGGCGAGCTGGCGCTGTCGGCGCGTGTGGCGGCGCGCGAGGGCTCCGACCGGCAGCTGCTGGACCAGGTACGGCGACCTGCCTCCCAACCATGCGTGGCTACGGCATTCTTGTTTACTCGTTCATACTGCACGTACCGGCAGTGTGTAGGCAGTGTGCATGTAGGCAGTGCGGCGTGGCGGCGCGCTGCGCAGCTCGTGGCGCGGGGCAGGGGCAGGCCTCTGATTGCTGGATGCGCGGGGCGCCTGCACCTGCGCCTGCGCCTGCGCCTGCGCTGCCCGCCAGGTCCGGCAGCGGCATGTCCGCGGGCAACGGGCTGTTGTCGGTGCGCGAAGCAGCGGCCCCGCCAACCCCCGCGCCCCCTCCTCCCCACCCCCGCCTCCCACAGATCCTTGCCATGACGTACGAGGCCAGCGCCAGCTACAACGCTGAATCGGGTGAGGCACGAGGCCAGGTCCCAGGGACCCATCGGGCCAGGGGCGCAGGGGCGCCGCGTGCCGCCGCGCCTGCCGTTGCTGAGGCGCCGCTTCGACGCGCGCGGCGCCTGGGGCGAGGGGCGAGGAGCAAGGGTGACCACGCGGCGCAAGCCACACCACGTCCGCCGCCCTTGCAGCAGCGACCGCGGCCATGGCGCTGCCAGGTCTGCGGCCCGTGCCAGGTCGCCAGCCCCAGCCCATGGCGGTGACCCTGCGCCGCCCTCCCCCACCTCCCCGCCTGCCCCTCGCCCCAGGCATGACCGTGGCCATGCGGCTGGTGGAGCTGTGGGCCATGACGGGCGGCCGCGCCTCGCCCGGCGATGTGCTGGCTCTGTACGAGGGCTGTGTGACGGAGCAGCAGAGCCGCGCGGCGGGGGATGTGGCGGGCATGCTGCCCTCGCTGCTGACCGCGGGGTTGGTCACGGAGGAGCAGGTGCGGGGCCGGGGCTGGGGCCGGGGCTGGGGCCGGGGCTACGGCAGGGGCTACGGCAGGGGCTACGGCAGGGGGGGCGCAGGGCGCGGGGCTGGAGCAGGGGGTGGAGGGGTCCGGCTCAGAGCGTGCGCTGGGTTGTCGGGGTTGCTCCTTGGCTGCTTGCGCTTGCCTGACGCTTACCTGATGCTTTCCACTAATGGGGTTTGTATTCCCCTGGCCGCCGCTCCTCGTGTCCCTTGCAGCTGGGCGAGATGCTTACGACGCTGGCGGGCATTTGCCTGCAGCCCGCCCGCCCGGACGCCGAGGCGGCCGACAAGGTGGTGTCCACCATGGAGACCCTGGGCATGGAGGTGAGCGGCTGTACGGCTGTACGGAGCCAGTGTTCGGCATGTACGGCTGGGCTTGTACGAGGGGCGCGTCAGCGGGCGCGCAGGCGCGCGGGCGGGCAGCGGCGTGCGGTTGTGGAGCAGGCAGCCGCGCTGCCTCGGTTGGCCTGCCCGCCTGCGTGCGTGGCCCGACCGTGCCACCGGGGGTGGCGCTAGCAGGAAGTCGTCCTGCTGGGGTCCGTCCTATTTGGGGTCGTGCATTGTGGAGATGTGCGCCTGGGAAGTCGTCCTGCTGGACGTCGGGCTGCTTTAGACCCGGGCCGTTCCGGGCCATGCGTCACTACCGCTGCCGCTGTGGTCTCCGCCGCCGCAGGTGACGGGCGATGTGTACGCGGCGCTCAAGACCGCACTGCGCGGCCGCTCTCGCGCGCGCGACTCGGTCATGACAGCGGGCGCGTCCGTGGACCTGATTTGTGAGGCCGGGGCCCCGGGGCGGCGCAGCACAGCAACCAGCAGGGGCGCCGGCCGCGCTCGGGGCGCTGGGTCGCGGCCGCGCCTGCGCAACCTTGCACACAGGGCGGGCAGGGCCGCCTCGTGCTGCACGATGCCCTGAACCCGTGCCGTGCCTTCCCCCGTGTCCTGTGCGTTGCGTGCCTCCCGCGCCCTGCAGCCGGTGACATGCCGGGCAGCGCGGTGCACCTGGAGGGCGACGCGGAGGTGGCGGAGGAGGTGGCGGAGGACGTGCTGCGGCTGCCGGCGCAGGCGGGCGGCTCGGACGGGGAGGAGGAGTACGAGGAGCAGGAAGAGGAGGACGAGGACGAGGAGCCGTTTGGCGAGTACGAGGAGGACCCCGGCGTTGAGGAGCGCGAGGAGGTGCGGGCGGCTAGGACAGGGGCTGGGCTGTGCTGGGGGGCCGGGAGGCGGGGCCGTGGTGGGCCTGGGGATGGGGTCCCAGCGGCTGGGGCAGGGATGGGGTCCCAGCGGCTGGGGCAGGGCTGGGTGGGCTATGCATGCGAGTTGCGGCTGTAGCCCCAGTGGCACCTCCTGCGCCCGCGCCTCCTCACTCCACGCAACTCACCACCTTGCCACCGGCCTCTGGCCTCCGCTGCCCCCAACGCCGCGCCCGCAGCTGGAGCGCCTGTTCCAGCGCGACACCACGGACGCGGCGACGTGGATGGACGACGCCGAGGACGAGCTGCCGCAGGGTACGCACGACCGGCAGCAGCCACGCCGCAGCGGCACGGCCACGTCGCGCACCCCTCGCGTGCGCTGACCCACCAGCACGCCGACAACCCCCTGCCGAGACGCCCCTGCTCCCGTGCCGCAACCGCACCCCGCCGGCCCCGGCACCCCGCCCTGACCCTGCCTGCCCGCTCGCCCGCGCGCAGAGGTGGAGGAGATGCGCGCTGCCGCGCAGGCCGCGGCGCGGCAGGCGGAGATGGTGGCGGACGTGGAGCTAATCCTGGAGCGAGTGCGCCTGCGCGCCGGCCAGGCGGGCGCCGACATGTTCCTGCAGGCCTTCACCGCCGAGGTGGAGGCGCGCGCCGCGCTGCGCGCGCTGCCTAGCGGCGACGAGGACCTGGCGGCGGCGCGGAGCGACGAGGAGGGCGAGGAGGGCGAGGAGCAGCCGACGGGCATCGACGTGGGCGAGCTGGCGGCAACTGCCGAGTGGGCGGCGCTGCCGCTGGCGGAGCTGCCGCCGGCGGTGCTGGCAGACGCGGCGGCGGCCACCGCTACCGAGCTGGCGGACGAGCTGACGGAGGCGGGGCGGGTGAGGCGGCGGCCGCAGGGGCCGGGGTTGTGCAGCAGCAGCAGCAGCCCGCCGCGCTGCGTGCGTCTCGCGTGTGGGCCGGCCACGGCACCGCTGCGCCGCCGACGGACCGGGGCCTGCCCGCTGCATTTGCCCCCTGGCGTGTGTCAGCACGCCTTACCCCGTGCGCCCCACCCCCGCTGCCCCGCCCGCTGCCCTGCTACCCCGCCAGGCGGCCCTGGCCGACGTGGAGGCCAAGGCGCGGCTTCTGGCGCGCTTCGCCGCCATGAGCGAGGCCATTGGCGTGAACGGCCACCCCGACGGCCCCGCCGCCGCGGACGCGGAGCTGTGTCAGGCGGTGGCGGCGCTGCAGGCGGTCGAGTACGAGACCGTGTACGCCACCACCAAGGCCAACATCGCCGCCGTGCTGTCGGGCGAGGCGGCGCTGCCCTCGGTCGCCGAGCTGCGCGCCGCCGCCGAGGAGGCCGAGGAGGCGAGCTGGTATGACGAGGACGGCGTGGGCCTGGTGGAGCAGCTGATGCAGGCGGAGGACGGCGCGCTGGCCGAGGCGCTGGCGGACGTTACGTTGAGCCCTAGCGTGACGGAGGACGTGCTGCAGGGCGAGCATCGGGAGGCGTTCGAGGAGCTGCTAGAGCAGGCGGAGGATCTGCTGCACGCGGACCGGGCGGCGGGCCGGAGCGGCGCCGCGGGGGCGGTCGGCGAGGGCGGCGATGGGCTGCTGGAGGGCGCCAGCGACCGCGCGGCCAAGGCGCGGGCGCTGGCGGAGATGCTGGAGGAGGCGGACGCGCTGCTGGAGGAGGGCGAGGAGCTGCCGGAGGAGGCGCAGAAGGTGCGGCAGCGACGGGGTGGGGTGCACCGCGGGGTAGCCCTGGGTGAGCAGCTCGATATGCTGCGGGGCCGCGTTCCAAAGAGGCCGCGTCCCAGAGCTGCCGCATTGCAAAGAGGCCGCGTTACACAGGGGTGTGGCGGCTGGCACGTGGCCCTGTCGCGGTCGATCGGCGGCTCCCCGTGGCAAGTCCCCTTGGGTTGGGTCCCCACATGCGGTGCGGGGTGCTCGCTGACGCGCCCCTCCTGCTGCCGCCTGCCTGCTCCGCCTGCCCGCGCCCGGCCCGCAGCTGGTTGCGATGCTGGAGGCGAACGACCTGGAGGGCCTGCGGGAGAGCGTGGGCGAGGAGGGCATGGAGTGGCTGGACAAGGAGCTGCGGGCGCTGGCGGACAAGGGCGAGGTGGGCAGGGGCCGGGGGTGCTGGGGTGTGTGTGTGCGGCTGAGGTGCACATGACCACCCCGTGGCGTCCATGGCCTCAAGCGTGGGGTGCGGCCTCTGGCCCTCTGGCCCTCTGGCTCGTCGCAGCCCTCCGCCATGCGCCTCTGCGGGAGCTGCGGCCTGCGCTCCGCCAGGCCCAGCGGACGGGGCCTCGGCGGCTGGAGCCTGCGCGCCCACCCCACCCTGCACCCCGCCTGCCCCCGGCACGCAGGTCGAGCTGACGCCGGTTGAGTGTGAGCCGGAGGAGGACGACGGCATCCCGCTGCCGCCCATGCCGCCGGGCGTCTCGCTCAACGAGCCCTTCCTGGCCCGCTACCGCGCCATGTACAAGGCGCGCGCCAAGATGGTGGCGGACGCAGGGATCGACCCCGCGACCCAGGACCCGCAGGACGCCATGGCCGAGGTGCTGCTCTGGATGGCCGACGACGTGGTGCTGCCCGGCGTTGACGAGGCCGCGGTGGCCGAGGCTGACGAGGCGCGGCAGACGCTGGCGGAGGAGTTTGAGGAGTCGTTTGGCGAGCAGGCGGAGCTGGCGGAGCAGACGGCGGCGGCGGAGGCGCGGCTGGAGGAGGCGCTGGACGCGCTGGAGGATGAGGTGGCGCTGCACGGCGGCATGTCGGACGAGGCGCGCGCCAAGGCGAACGAGGCGCTGGACGAGCTGATGAGCCTGTCGGCGGAGCTGTACCAGCAGACGGAGGCGGCGGCGGCGGCGGAGGCGTACGAGGAGGAGGACGAGGAGGAGGACGAGGAGGGCGGCGAGGGCGAGGCGGCGGTGCGGCTGACGCCGGTGGACCCGGTGGAGGCGCGGGGGCTGCTGGGGCTGCTGCGGTCGCACCCGCTGGATGATCTGGTGGTGCCGGTGTTTGGTCTGGAGGCGGGCGGTGGCGAGGGGGACGAGGAGGTGGAGGCGGAGGGCGGCGAGGGGGCCTACGCGGAGGAGGAGGAGGAGGAATACGAGGAGGAGGAGGAGGAGTACGAGGAGGCGGGCGGGCGGCGGGGGGCGGGGGCGCTGCGTGGCGGGCCGGAGGACGAGGAGGAGTGGGAGGAGTATGAAGAGGGGGAGTACGAGGAGGAGGAGGCGCCGCCGCCGCCGGCGCGGCCGGCGGCCCGGGGCCAGGCGGGGGCGACGGGGCGCGGGCCTGTGCGGCAGCAGCGGGTGGTGTACGAGGACGACGACGACGACTACGAGCCGCCTGCGCCGCCGCCGGCGTCGAGCCGCGGTGGGGGCCAGGGGCGGCCACGGTGGTGAGGGCAGGTGCGCGCAGGCGCCGGGTGGAAGGGAGGGGGCTGGCGATAGGATGGATGGTTCGGGAGATGAATTGGCGGTGGGCGGTAGGCCGGGTGGGCGGCAGGTGGGCTGTGCGCGGGTGGGGCTGACGTGCGCGTGAGGGCCACGGGGAGGGGAAGGGCGAGGGGAAGGGGGAGTGACGGGCTGACGATGTTGGAATTGCGCCTGGCTGCTTGATGTGCCGCGGCGCGCGAGGAGGCCGTGGGGCGTGTGCGGCTCTGTGTTGCTGGCGCTGTGGCCACAAACGAACACGAACGGCTACGAAGCCGTGCAAGCATGATACGAAAACGTGGCTCGTGCGGAACGTGTGGGCCGATGGGTCTCAGGGTCGCCGCAAGGCCTAAACATCGTTACACGGACGCCAATGCGCCACAACGCTGTTCAGATAGCTGGGGCGGCAAGCGGCTGGAAACCTGGATTAGGCCGGGATGGGCCGGTGGGCAGGTGTAGACCGCATGTGTGCACCCACTGTCCCTGGGCTGACGAGCAAAAGGCGCCAGGGCCACCCTGGCAGACCAGGCTACGTTAAGCTCCCGAAAGATACCACCGTCCCGGACGCGCTGCTGCCGCGCCCCACACGCTTCCACGCTCCCAGGTCAGCGAGATAAGAAGGGGCTGCTGTCGGCTGAGGGGTTGCGTTGATGCGGGGTAATGGACTAAACTGTCCTGCAAGCAGGGAGACGCTGAGACGATGTGAAGGTGACGATGAGGGGCCAGCGGCTAGGGCAGCCATGTGAAGGAAAGGGGTTACTGCACTTGCATCGACGTCTGCAACGCCACTCGCTGTGCCGAGGCGCGGACAGCCGCCGGTTTCGACGACGTCCTTAGACTTTGATATGAGGCCGTTTGGCGATGCGGGAGGTGTTGGCCTGTGTTGCGAGGCGAGCTCGCGGCCGGGAGGTGGGGGGCAGGGGAGACTGGTGTGGGGGGAAGCGCGCGGGAGCGCTGCAAGGGCGACGGCGAGCGAGCCACCAGTAAGGGATGCTGCAACAGCCGTCCCGTCGGTTGTGTGTTTGCGAGCCTATGTAGAGTAGGCTCATCGCTCCCGACAAGTCAGAGGCGGTCAGGTCAGTGGCGGCAATCAAGCCATCACAGCGGTTGCTGACGTCCGGCTTGCAGCTTGCCGGGCGAGCCATCTTGCAATCGGTTTTATGCAAGAGTGCCAGGAGAGATGCGGCTTCCAACTGATGAGCCAAGGCAAAGCCGGATGGACGGTCCGCGGGCCTGTCGTGCAAGGGCAGGGGCATGTCGTCTCGATTTTTATATGTACATTTACTTTCACCGGCATAGGATACCTAACCTGTACCCATTAAAGCACGATGGCCATGAAGCTGGCTCCTCGCGCTGTGGCGCGCCCCGCCCGCTCGGCGGTCAAGGCTCTTGCGCAGCAGCGCACGCAGCCCAAGACTGCCGGTGAGCAGCTACGCATGCCTAGTACGAGACGCGCCGGGCATCTCGGCAATCGACACCTCGTGGGCGGCAGTGATGCAATTTGCAACGAGTGGCGTTCCGCTCCTACTGGGCCGTGCCGATGGACGTGGCAAGCTATGCGGCACATCAGTTCGAGGCCGTAGCACCAGATGGCGGCCGATGAGCGCTCGCGGCTAGCAGCGACAGGCGCTAATACAATCGCAGCTTTGCCCAGCTGGTGTTCACGTAACGCAGTCGCAGACTATCAATGGGGTTCAAATCTTAAGTTGATTCTTACATTTCGTTCGCCTGTGCCGCAGTGCCCAAGACGCTCGGCGCGGGCCTCCTGGCCAGCTCCGCCGTCCTGCTCAACGCGGCTGCTGCACGCGCTGATGAGCTCGACTCCACTGTTGAGTCGGTCGTCGGCGCCGTGAAGGTGGGGCTTGGGTGTTGCGTGATGATCGGATGGTGTGTAAACGTACCCATCCTTACCCGCGACGAACACCGTAATCTGTTTTTAAGCGTGGTGTATGCCTCTTCCGGCTGCTAGCTGCGGCTTGGATTGCGGCCCGCCGTTTTCTTTTGCGGAAGCTTCGTTGGTCGCGGCCAGCTCCAAAGCTGCCGGCTTCACTCAATACTTGGCTGAATTGCTACTGTTTAGGAGGGTATGTCAGTCGACGCCAGCGCAGACGCTCGGCGTTGGGTCGGGTTGGCCGTTGTCTTTCAGTTCAAACAAAACCAGGGCACGCCCCCCTGCCGTGCCTCATACCCATTGACATGTGTATGAACTGTGCCCAGAGAACCCGCCTGGGGGTATGTAGTGTTTACCGCCTGACCGAGAGGTCGATACCCCCCTACATGCAGGCGACCGGCGAGGTCGTCAAGGCCGGCATCACCACCATTCAGACCGGCGTTAAGATCCTCAAGGACGTGAGTTCGCCTCGTTGTTGTTGTCGCCCTGCGTTGGGGCGCCCATGGTTCACAACCTCCCCGCTGCCAGCCTGTCCGATTTCGCTGCTTAAAGCGCCATGCCCTTTCCTGTCATCTGCAGGGTTACGACGTGGCTGCCCCCATCGCCAAGCAGGCCGTCGACACGGTCTCCCCGGTGCTCGTTGAGGCCGCCAAGAAGACCGTGGAGCTGGCCAAGCCCGCCGTCGAGGCCGCGGCCCCCGCCATCTCCGTGAGTCCCTTTTCTTGAGTCGCCGCTGCTGCTGCATCCCTTTGACTGCCAACACGCCTATCTCTTACGCGCCCTGGTCCCTCGGCAAATGGCGCCTCGCACCATCAACGCGTCCGCTTCCACCGTCGCCCACCAGAACACCGTCTCTGATGTGCTGGAGAGCACCGGCGTCGACCTGTCGGCCGTGAGCAGCGCCGCCGGCACCGTGTCTGACGTTGCCGGCACCGCCGTCAGCGCCGCCACCCCGGTGGCCAAGGGCCTGGCCAACGTGCTGGCCACCTCGGACCCCGTGACCCTGGGCGAGTACGCTCTGGGCGCCGTGGCCCTCTACTACGTGGCGCCCGCCCTTTTCGGCCTCTTCCGGTGAGGGCAGCGGCGGCGCAGTGCAGGCTGGAGTGTGCGCCCTGGCTTACGGCCCTGTGGGCAATGAAGGCCGAAGGGTGCAGGGGACGAGGCTGCTGCCGCTATACACGCTGACGCGATGTCGGGCTGGGCAGTTGGGCGGACAGCACAGCGGGCTGTGGACGACTGTCCTCGTTGCCCCAGCAAAGTGGATTGGGCCGGGCGTCGGCCATCCTTATCCGAAGCAGTCTCGTGTCCGCGCAGCCCTGCCCGACAGATTGGGCACTCGATGCCCAGCTTCGGGCCTAGTGCACCAGACTCGCCAGTGTGGGACGCAGCTACAATTGCCACCGCCGTTTCACCAGCCCGTGTCCTTCTACGCCGCGGCCCCCCGCCAGCGGCTTCTCTGGCGATGTCACCGCCGCTGTGGCCCTGGACACCGTGGTCAACGACGCCTCGGCTGTCCTGATTGATATCCGCCCCGCCCGCGAGAAGGAGGCCAGCGGCGTGCCCGACGTGCCCGGCGGCTCGGCGTCCAAGGTACGCGGGCGTCGTACGGACAGCTCCTCTAGTGCCGTTTCCTGGGCGTCGCAGCGCCCCCCTGCGCCTCACTACACACATTCGAGGCAGCAGGGTCCCCTGGGCCTAAAAGAGACGTCGCCGGCTGCGCCCCGGCTAGTTGATGAGACTGAGGCTGCGGCCGCACCCTCCCTGATGCTGGGCCGGCCCAACGGGCCCCGTTGTAGCGGGGCGCGCCTCCGCGCGGCAAGCTGCCTGCATATCGCAGCCGACTGTCTCCCTGCTCCCTCTCGTGCTACCGTCCTCCCGGCCGCAGATTCTGGAGGTGGAGTTCGCGGCTCTGGAGGACAAGAAGCTGCGCAGCCAGCTCAAGGACCCCAACTTCATCGAGGCCCAGACCACGGCGCTGCAGATTGCCGCGCTGCGCCGCATCGGCAGCGGCACCAAGGTCATCCTGCTCGACCGCTACGGCCCCCAGGCCGAGGTGAGGGCAGCTCGAGCAGCGCGCTTCACATGAAAACGTTTAGGGGTACACGACCAGTATGACAGGGCACGTCGCTGTCCTCTGTTCCAAGCGTGCCGTCCTCTGTTTCAAGCGTGCCATTAGCGCGTGGCATCTCCGCAAGCTGACGCCTGCCGCTGACCTGGTGCGACGCCGGTTGTGTGACTTTACTCCACAGGCCGTCGCGCGCGAGCTGGCCAAGAAGGGCTACGGCAAGGTGTACGTTGTGGCGGGCGGCTTCGACGGCCGCGCCGGTTGGATCCAGAGCAAGCTCCAGATCAAGCCCTACACGGCCACCAACCTATCGTTCTCGGCGCCCGCCTTCGGCCGCACCGGCACCACCTCGACCCGCCGCCTGCCCGCTCCCCGCTCGTAAGCGGCCGGATGGCGGCAGCGGCGCGCCACTGCGGGAGCTGGCCGCGCCGCGCATCGCGGTTGCGGCGGCTGGCACCGCTGTTCGCTGAGCAGCACATCTGGGCGCGCTCGGGCGCACCCGGGGCCAGAGCCGGCGGCGGGTCCCTGCGGCGGCGGCGGGTCCCTGCGGCTGTAGCGCTTGTGTGTTCATGTATGTGACGAAGAAGAGTGGAGGGGCTTGACGGGCTGCAAGGTGCCCAGTTCCGCGTTTCCTGCGCGCGGGGCCTGCGAGGAGGCGAGCCAGACACCTGATAGAGCGATAGGGAGCGGTCGAGGTCGAGCATAAAATGTGGGCGGATTGGAGGGGCGGCGGCGTGCGGCGGCGGGCATGCCTATGCGCTGAGTGCCGCCCGCCGCGTCAGCATAGCCGCGCCCTGGGTGTATCGTGACCCCACTTGCTAGGGGGAGCGGCGGTTTGCGGCGTATGAATTAAGTTTTGGTGCCCCGGTCCGGGCGGCGTGTGTGGTGCATGGGGCTGAGCAGAGAGCGCCGGGTTGCAGACCAGGCAACGGACCGGTGGGCTGTGCTCTGGGCGCTGGTGCGCCGATTGATGGCTTAAAAGCTTTGTATTCTTTCTGGCACGTAATGTTGCTGTGGCGCGCAGGGAGCCCGAGCCCTGATGTAAGAGAGAGGTGAGAGACTGGAGCGCCTGTAGGGAACTGAAACCTCAAACCGAAACACCAGCTGGAGCTGCGGATGTAGTCAAGCGACGGCACGACAGATTATGCTTATCCACCTTGTGGGTCACCCGGATCACCTGATCCTGCGCCCAATAGCACATGAGCCGGGGCCACAGCGAACGTAGAAATCGGTATGGCGGCGGCTTGGCGGCGAGCCCAGCCGAAGGCCCTGCCCAGGCGGCCTGGACCCAGCCGAAGGCCCTGCCCTCGTGACCCTGCCTTGCTGTGCAACTGCTAGGTATGGGCCGCAGTGTCGTTAGACAACCGTGTCTCGTGAAGGGTTGTGATGCCAGTCAGGTCCAGCCTGCGCCTGCTAGCGGCGTCGACGTCAACGGGCATGGCACTTGGCCCAAAGGCACTCCTGCTGTTCATAATGACGTACCAGCAAACCTTACCAGTGTTACAGGTCGTGATGGGTAGGTGAAACGACGGGGCCCAGCGGGGCCCAGCGGGGCCCAACGGGGTCCGGTTCGTAGTACGGCGTCGACTGCCGGCCCATATGTAAGCTGTTCGCTTTGGAGTTGTGGAGCTTATATGGATTCTACGAGTTGCCTGGTCAGCGCCTAGCAACCGTGTACCTCGCGACTTTTGGTGTTTGATACATCACTCATAGACGGGCGCCCGCTAGGCAGAACGCGATCTGAGCCGTTACTTTATACAACAGTGAGCGAGGCGCCATGGCGAGCTCGCACAGCGGAGATGCCCAGGGACGACAGAGCCCCGTTCCTCGGGACGTAGCGGGTGGCATTCACTATGTCGCAGTG
>BDDC01001809.1:971-18952 GCA_001662425.1 Chlamydomonas sphaeroides | reverse complement strand
AGAGCTTTGCACGCTTAGTTGGCTGTAGCAGCAGCCAACCGAGATGCACAAGCTGCTCATTTCGTCATTACACCATGCTGCACGGCGGCCGCCTAGCTCCGTGGCTTCAATGGTTGGTGGGCGATTACATCTACTATTGCAGCAGGAAGTGCGTGACGGCAGTGTACTGCTGCTGGAAGTGCGCTGCGGCATGTCACCCATTGCGCCGCAGCCAATGAGGGACAGCACAGGAGCACGGCTGCCAGCTGGGACGGCCTGTGACAGACTGGGGTGCAGCGCCGGAATTTGGACACTTAATCATTAACAGCTTGATCGAGTGCAGCACCCCGACATAACAGCATCCCTCTACACAGGATACCGGATATAGTAATCCTCGTTTTCGCAGGCTTGTACCCTGGCTTGTACCCCAGAAGGCACCCAAAACACTCCATCCACAATAATAATTCGGCCTTCACTAAACCACATCCAAAAACAAGCAGACGCCTGCCAGCACCCATTTGATTTCTGTATGCTTGCTCTTCAGCTGTGCCTCAAACACCTCCTCACGGAAGCGTGCCTCGGTGGTATACACGGGGCACTTGTAGACATCCTTCATTTCAGCCTTGTCTTGTGTTACCGCACGGACTAGGATAACGGGCATGGGGCAAAATAGCTCTTTGGGCTTGGAGTCGTCCAACGCGCCGATTTTGTCGTCCCAGCGTGCACCCTCAAGGGTCAGGCCATGGATGAAAGCGCCGTCGCGGCTGTTGGCCTCGATCTGGTCAGGCTGCTTCTTTGTAACCTCCGTTATAATAACGGTTTTATCCAGAGGCCAGTCATTACGCCGTGCTGTTGCCTGCATAACGGCTGTCAGAAAAGACTGTGGGTTGAAGAGTCCAGAGAGCCAGACGGCTTTGGGTGTCGAGAGCTCAGTCGTCCAATCGACAAGCTGTGCGTGGCGTGCAAGAAGATTCCCCAGCCAAGAACCGAGTGGCCGCAACGAAGGGTACGCGAGGTTGCGCCAAGATCCCGGCACGGCATCAGTCGCCAATGCCTTGAGGAGCCGCTCCATGGGCTCCGTCATCGTCAGGTCGCCCTTGAGGCCCAGATCCAGCTCCAGTAAAGAGCGCTTCATCTCAGCAAGCAACATATTCATGCGTTCGGATTCCTGTTGTGACAGCGAAAATAATGTGAAATACTGGACAAGACATCAAGGCTCACGAATACGCACCTGAATCGCAACCATGACGAAGGGCATATTTGGATCATCGGGGTTGATCTTTGATCGCACATCTTCCATATCAAAGATGTCGGGCAGCTTGTCAACAACTTCGTCCAGCACTAGCTTGGCCCGCTCCTCAGCGCTCATGCCGCCTTCCCCGCCGCTCTCTCTTGGCTGGAGTTGCACAAGGCTGTTGCAAAAAGACTCAGCCTCGCGCAGCTTGAAACCAATTTCGGCGTTGGGGTGCAGGCCAAATGCCAAGGGTGTTTCTGGGGGCATGGCGTCGTCAATAAACTCCAGCACCTGGACAAGGGAGGACATGCTTAGGAACGACTTAATATCAAAGTCCCACCATGCCGTGTACCTGGCGGTGGTTGGCCGTGTTTGGTGGCATGCCAAAGCCAGGAAAGAACTCCATGTTTTCCAGGAGGCCTTCATTAACATATTTGCGCAAATAGCACATGGCGAGGCGGCGATCGTAGTCCTCAACAATGTGACCACCGTACATGATTTCGCCAAAATTGTAGCGCAGGTCTTCCCACGGCACCTTCACATTGCTCTCGAGATAATTGTTGGCGGTCTGGCCGCAGCATAGCAGATCGCCGGTGTTGAACGGATAGTTCATGTTCCACCCAATGCCCGAGCGCGCTCCTGGCAGATTCCCAACGCCAAACTTCTTGCGCTCCAGAAGAGCGGCGTGAAAGTAGCATAGTGCGAATACAATAGCACGAAACTCAGCCTGTTTGGCGCAGCTCTCCAAGATTTCTTCATTGAAGTTGTTCCAGGCGCGGCGCAGGTTAGCTTTGAGGCCCTCGGGGGGTTCATTGGTAAGCTTGATGCTGTTTTGCAGCAACGAAATTGGTAGTCCGCGCTCCAGGGCTGGTGGCGGCTCAGCCGACAAAAAGAGGCGGAAATCAGGATGCGCCCCCTCCACCAGTTTGTCGACCTTTTTGTCCAGCTGGTAGGTGGTCCATTCAATTGTAAGGTGGATGTTTTGCAGCAACACCCAGCCACCATTCTTGTGAGCTGCGGATAGCCTGTCCATTGCAATTGGCTCCTGGCCCTGGCCCAACGACACTGAAGCGTATTTTCCATTGTCCAGCGTGTACCCAAGCTTCTTGCCAAGCGCCTCAACACTGCCAGCTACATCGACGCCCGGAGATAGGAATACAAAGATAGGAGTGCCGGGGCTGGCGTCCTGGAAGGAACGCTCCAGATCGTATGGTTGACTGACGACATACTTGGCTCCAAGCATATTTGTAACGAAGCGGCCCATGGCTGATGTTAACCGGTCGGGTCGCAATGCCCTGAAGTCAAAGTCAGCAGGGTTTACGGGGCTGCAACCCTGTCCAGCAAATCCTTAACTTACCGGAACAAAAGCAGCTTGTCGAACTCTTGCATGCGCTTCCAATCCCCGGGCAGCGGCTCATCCTCAGGGCGCTCAAGCTCCATCCACTCACGCCAGCGTTTAGAGCTACCGATTAGGTCTTCTGGAAGCCCCTGGTAGTCGTCCAGCTCCTTCAGAGCCTGCACGCTTCCCCATACGCTGTCTGAGACCCAGTCATGTAGGGGATTGTCAGCCCCCATGACCTTAGGGCCACGCAGCAGGTATTCGAACTTCGCGTAGTGCAGCTCCCCACGCGAACGAAGGATTTGCATGCACAGCTGCGTCGCTACAATCAACTTGTGCCGCTCAAAAAGGCCCTGGGCAACATAGGCGAAGAGCACAAAGCACGTTGTCTCCACAAGAAGCTCCACACGCTTGTCCAGCTCCACCTCCTGGCCAAGCCGCTCAGACGGAGGCACCTACACGGCGTGAATATTGAGCAAAGTATCCATAACAGCACGCATTGCACGCACTGCATCTTGCCTTGCTCTCATCCTTGCTACCAGGCGTCATGTCCATGCCTTTCTTCAAGACGAACACATAATTCGCCATTGAATAGTGGTAGATGCGGTCCAGCGCGTTCAGATTGTCGATCAAAAAGTAAACCAGTGAGCCCCGGGTGGCAACAGGACGGTACACCTCTCGGGCCTTGGCAATCTGGATCTCGGTTTGCTTGGCAAGTTTGACCTTCTCCTCAATCTCGACAGCAGTGCGCTTGGTCTCCTCCAGACCCTCGATGAGCTCGATATTCTCAAGGATGTTACCCTGCAGCAAAAAACCGCAGTCGGTCCATCAAGCAGAACAAGGTGACCATTGACCAGAATAATGTATCACCAAGCACCAGATACTCAACACCGCTGCTTACCGTAGCGTTGGCCAAGTTGTATAGCAGGTTGTTCTCAAGCTCCACCAGCGTAATATTGTACTCGTTCAGCGACCGCACAAGACCAGCAGCCTGGTCCTGCAGGTCAGGCCGCTCATGGTCCACTACCAGCGCTAGCAGCTGGTCCTCCAAGCCCTTTTCCGTTACGCAGAAATTGACCAAGGTAGTCTGCGCTGCAACCTCAGGCTTGTAGTGTGGATTAGAAAGCTTAGTCTGCAGATACAAACGGAAGCGGCTGTCGTACGAGACCTCAGTGTCGCCAATCTTCATGATTATGTTGCGGCCTTTTTTTATGGTCATCTTGCCGATCACAGGGTCGAGCACCGCGTCAATATCAACTGGGAGGTTCTCAATGAGCAGGGGCCACCCATTCTCAATGCAGTTGATGACCTGGTCAATGTACTTGGGTTGGCTCTGCTGGATGATTACAAGCCCATTGTTTGTCTCTTTGTTTATGATCCACTTGATGCCCTGCAACTGTGGATCAATCATCAGCGCCCAGCGGCTGGCGTTTGTCATTATGGCGCCATTCTCCACAGAGAGCGGATCCGTTGGCAGGCCCTCGTTGGCCCATTTAGCCTTTGTAGCGTCATCGGTAAGCAGATCCAGGGGCTTGATGCCCGACGTCATGGGGATTTGGCGCTCAATGATGTCAGGAAGCCATTTCTCGTCAACGAGACTTTTCCGGAACTGCATGTTGAACGGCCCAGCGTACGAGACAAACGCCGACGCAATAAGCACGTCGCCAACAAGGCGTCCCTCCAGTGACTCGAGCCGCTTTATCTCAGCGCCCCAGCGAGTATTCTCGCCCGACAGGCCGCTGATGAGACGTTCCGCCATCTGTGCCTTGCGGGCAGTACGTTCTGCTTGAGCAATGGCCGCGTTCTTGTCCTCTGTGGCTTTCATAAGGCTCTGCTCCAAAAGTGCTACACGGTCCTGCAGTCGCTTGACCTCCGCACGAATGCCGGTGAGCTTCTTGTTAGCAGCGTCAAGCTTCTTGTTGGCCTCAGCAAGTGCGGCGCGTTTGGGTGCGACCACCTGCACAAAGCCGGTGGGCTTATAAACCGGAACAAAAACCTTGACAATATCGCCATATAGGAGATCGCGTACCTGGTAGATTCGGAAGTACTTGCAAATATTGATTACCCAGCTGCATAAACCTGCTGCCGCCGCAGACTTGCCCCGAATATTTTCAGGGTTGAATCCCGGCAGAGAGATGTAATCCTTCTCCGCTGTCTCCACGCTCACAACCTGCGAACACCGCTCACCTGAACAACTATTTTTAGCATAGCGTCAACAAAACAACCTACAGGTACGTTATCCTTGTCAAAGCTCTTGAGGCTCGCCAGGAAAGAATTCACGTCGGCCATCATCTTTTTGCCAGCGTTCCAATCACGGTCCTTCGGAATCTTGCCACCACAGGTAAGCACAAGACAGGCTGCAGCGACTTGCACGATCTCCACGGCTGGGCTGCCAAACGACTTGAGCTCAGATAGCTCTTTCTTGTTGAGTGAGTCGAGTGCCGCCTCGGCCTGCTGGATGATGGGCTCGGCTTCCGTTAGGTCACGCTCGCACTCGGCTTGGAACGCAGACACCTCAGTTTGAAGGCGTGTGGCAGCCTCCTCATCCTGAGCGCAGGGATTTAAAATGTAAAGTAAAGGTGTAACCAACAAGCTGCCAGCCTGTGCACACCTCGCGGCCCGCCTCGACGGCTTGGTCCACCACCGCTTTTTCACGGCCAATGGAAACAATCAGCTCGTCTGTCTGGGCCTTTTTCTCTTCCACAACAATCTGTTCGTCCTTGAGCACTCGCTGCAGCTCCGAGACTTGAGAGGAGGCCTGGGCGATCTTATCGATGCCATTTTCTAAGCGCTCTTTGCTGCGGCGCAAATCATCACGCTTAATCTGCACACATGGCAAGGGCATGTATGATCTCCAATGCGCACATGCGCTTTAGTTCTGATGACTTGAAACAAACCTGGAGCAGCGTCTTGTACAGGCTGATGAGCTCAAGGTATGACTTGGGCGTGGTGTAGTTGTAGCGGCGGAATGCCTCTTTGAAGCGCTCTGAAGCCTCACTGACGCACTGGTGTGCGTATGCCATGTGGTAGGCAATATTTTCACGTACCACATCATCCACGTTGGGGACGTCAAAGAGAAAGCGCTGTGCCACAGACACCAGCGCCTCTCCTGGCCAGCCGTGGAACCAGTCAAACATTGTGCAGTTTACAAGTGCCGGGAATTGACGTGCCCGAATACGAAACTTGTCACCAACGGGAGAGAAGCAAAGGACAATATGGAGAAACCTCCGGACCTGAGGGGGCGAAGGACCACAACAGCTCAGGCATACATATGACACACAATATTGAGAAAAGATTGGCATACCTTATCAATAAAGAAATCCCAGCAGTTCTCCATGCTATCCAGCAGGCCCGAGGCCTTGACCTCATTTCTGACTGCGTTACAAAAGGCCTCCTTGTCCTCTGGCGTGAAGAGGTCGGCAATGTAACCGGTTGATAGGAGGTCGTTGATGTAAACCAGGAAGCCCTCCCTGACAATCTGGTTGTCCGTCATTAGGAATGTGATGGGTGTGCCTTTGGTACCCGCCTTACGGTACAGGCCCAGCAGGTTCTCCTTGAAGTCCGCAATACCGTAAGTGGACGAAACAGAGATCTGGTACACTTCGTATCCGCAGATGTATGAAGCGAGGCGAGCAAGAGACTGCTTGCCAGAGCCACCAACGCCAACGAGCATGGCATTGCCACGTGGCAGATCTATTATGCGGGCGATACGTGTAACATGCTCCATGGCCTGCTGGAAGAGCACCAGCTCCATGACGGCATTTGATTCGTTGTACTCGCGCAATTTGTCCTCCAGGGTCTTGCGCAAAGCGTCGTAGGTAGCGATTGCGTTGTAAACGGGAGTGTCCTCTGGCGTGTACGTCATGGAGGCGTGTGACGCGTATATAAGAGGCCGCTCCTCAATGGCTGCCATACCACCGCAGTCATCAAAGTACCTATGCGGCAAGACGCCGATTGTGATGGAAGCGACACGATCAAGAGTTGCTGCACGTCAGGCACGGCAGCAATGCTTACTTTTTGGACACTGCCACGCGGAACTCATCAAATTTCGCCATGTCAGCCTCATTGATCATGCGATCGCGGAACACGCGTTCGCACTCATGAACCCACAGCCGTGCAACCTTCAAGGGTTCGCGAAAGTACTCCTTGATTGTGCGGCACAGCCCCTGCATGCATGTTGAGAAGGCCGTTACGAAAATCCCGATGACATGTTATCACATACATGTGTACCTGAGCAATGTTTGACAGGTCACGCAGGTTGAACTGATAGTGAAACTTCACGGCTGAAGGCAGGAAGTTGTTCATTACCTGCAGTGTATAAGAAGGATGTATATAAAGCTAACTGAGGAGGAGCCAAGTGCACGTAGCAGCGCCGCACGCACTTACATTTCGATGAAGCTCGATTGTCGCGTCCACAAGCTTGTTGGACATTTTTGAAATGTCGGCATCAAAACTGGAGACATGTCCGTCAATAATCTGATAGTACATTGCACGAGTAATCTCCGACGTCGGCATTTGAACTGCGAACGTGACGAAGTGACGCTGCATCCGTGGAGTGATGTTGAAGGAGCCAGCCGTGGGGTTCATGCACGCCGCCATTTGGCAGTGAATGATTTCCTTTAGCTGGATCTTGATTTTGTCATACCACCCGTGGTAGTCAACCATTTGCCGTAGAAGCTCAATGGATGACTGTGTGTCGTACTTGTCCACCTGGGGCATGTTCATGTCATCAATGAAGTAGACCATCCGCTTTGATCCAGGCGGTCCGTAACGCACGCCTGCAAAAAACGAAAGGCAGCGTCACATTGCAGTAAAGCATACGTAAATGATGTGCCTGCGTACCTGACTTCTTCTCCAGTGGCTGTTCAAGAATGACTTGGAGAGCTGGCGCCTCGGACAGCGAGTTCATGTTGATCGTGTATGATGTCATTAACTCTGTGTCCATGTTCCGCAGCTTGTTAACCATGATCGCTGACTTGCCGGTGCCCGTGTTGCCCACAAACATGGCATAATGCTTGTTAGCGATAAGCGAGTCCAAAAAATACGTTAACCGTGTGGTCTCCACCGTAGGCACAAACAAGGAACCGAAGTCGCCGGGGATGTACTGAAACCTGGCAACCTTTTCCTCCCAAGGCACCATGATGCATTGCTGCTCGTCGACATAGTAATCATATACCAGGCCCTTCTCAGGGAACTGCACATCCTTCCACTCCGAAACCCACCACTTGGAGAACTGTGTTCGGTAGTCTGACACCTTGTCCACTAGCATGACTCCTCCAAACGCCCAGATGCATGCAAAGACAAAATGGTAGTGCAACAGCTTCTTGTCAGGCGGTGGTGCGCCTCGCACAGTCTCCTTCGGCAGAATGCCTTCCAGTATCTTGCAGATTGTCATAGCCTGATTAACTGCCGGCAACGGCACGACCGTCTTGAAGTTCCGACGGCAGTGCTCCAGGCAGGGGTCGACATACTTCGTAAAGAGTGCAGTGAGTAGGGGCCGGTACTCGGCAGCCTGCAAGGCAAGAAATGCAGTTTGATAACCATGCACAAACACATTCACATGCCCACTGTACCTCAAGCTTGTCAATCCAGCTCCAGACCACGGGCTGCCAGCCCACATCATCTGTGTTCATGAAGATGACGCCACCTCGGCTAACAGTAGCTGGCGAGCAGTGGACCATGTGATTGATCTCAAGCAGCAGACGCATGGAGGGTGTCAGGGGGATCCGCTCGTTTGATGCCAATGTGAGCATTTTGTTGTCGTCCATGACAGTGTTCATTGACTCAATCCACTCGGCGTCAATGTCGCCGTCCAGTACAATCCACTGGTGTTTGTTCGTTTTGTTGTTTGCCATGTTGCGGAATGTCACTGACATAAGTCCTTCCTTCCATTCGCGTGTTGCTGGGTGCAAGAAGCCGTACAGCTCATTGCGCGTCACAGCTTTGGGATTGACGGCCTATATTGCACATAAACGTCACCGCATAAAACCAAATGAAACTGCATAAACAATACGTAAATTCATGATACCTGGTAAATGGTCTTCTCGCCGACTGCGTTCTGCGCTCGCATAAGGGTGCGCCACACAGCTGTCTTGCCGCAGCCGGCTGAACCCAGGAGGAAGACCGACCAACGGACAACGAATAGCTCGCGCAACTGGCTGATCTTGAGAATGAACTGCTCATCGGGCTGATAGCCCAGCTCCGTTGCGGCCTTCGCAGCCTGCAAGCAAAAGCATGTGGCATCCATTGGTCGACAACCGACTTGCTGCTACAACCACAACCAGATGGGACAGTCAATGCCCGATTTAAGCCTTACCGCCTCGTCGAATGCCTTGTCAAGGGCTCGTGGCACAAGCTCAAGCGTCTTAGGGAAAAGGTCGTTTAGTAAGCCCATGAAGATGCTGGTATCGTCCGCGGTGAGCTTGCCCAAGTTGAAGTCACGCAGTGCACGAAGCAGCACCTGTAGCCGAGGATGAGATTGTTACAAAGACAACCGTAAAATAACAATGCGCGTTTCTTACCTTGTCCTCGCTCAGCTCAGGTGCCGCTCGCTTCATGCCGCCAGCAACATACAGTGTTGTCTTGATGGCGCGCAACTTCCAGTCGTAGTGGCGGCTCTTTGACAGGAGGTCCTCACAAAGCTTGTAAAGGATGACAAACTTGCGTGATAGGATTTTCGACATTTGGAAGCCTTCAGCCATGAGCATGATCTCGCAAATGAGGGCCAGATCCGGCACTACCATCGATACAGGCCGGAATAGGGCCTGATGACATTCAATGAATGAGCTGTCAGTGTCATATGCAGAGAACAACGACCGCAGCACAGTTACGGACCTTGAGCGACTCGGGCAGCTCTGCGCGGCCTGGGTAACCAGGGTTCATCGTGATAAATGCCATGACGGTTGCCTTGAGGCTGATCTCGGCATCCTCAAATATGAAGCGGTCCTTTTTGCCACGGATTGCGTCCAGCACAGTCTTATACTGGGTAGAACAGACCGATAACACGGCAACAGGGATGCGGTTGAACTCGTCGAAGCAACCCCAGGCGCCTGTCTGCGCGAGGCCTTTGTACGTGTGGCCCATGGCCTTGTAGTCCATCTGGTCAGAACAGTTGAACACGTAACATTGTATGCCAAGGGCACGAGCCAGGTCTTTGGTAGTCTCCGTTTTCCCAGTGCCGGCAGGGCCCGCAGGGGCACCGCCAAGCACAAGGCGCTGGGCCTGTGTCAGCGTGATGAAGCAGCGGTCCGTGAGCGGTGTGATGCACAAGCAGCCACAGTTGCCAATGTATTCGTAGTTGTAGGCAATCTCAGCATCACAGATGTTGACCTGGCACATCTTGGTCTTCTCGCTCTGAATGTAACGTAGTTGTGACTGCCATTGAAAGCACATTTGGTCCTCAACCCGCTCATCGATAAGCTTTTGGACCAAGTCCCGCGAATGAACATCGATAGTGCACAGGGTGATCAGCTTCTTGCGGTCCAGGGACGTCTGTTCCTTGTTAATCTCGTCGATAAGGTCAGCCAGCTGCTGGACCTGGCGGTCCAGCTCAACTTTAAGGGCCTCCTCGTTGCCCTCCTCGAGGTCGTCAAATGCCTCATTGACCTCTTGTGTAAAAAACGTACGGCTGACGACCACTGTGTTCTGGGCGCTGTACTTGAATAGCCAAGATGTACGTGGCATTTCGTCGTACGTAGGAATGGCTTTCCGGAACTCCATCTGCACCGGAGCGCATCATGCTTAGGGATTCAGTGTCAGGTGGCCCGGCAACCTATGCCGCACAACAACACCTGCAAAGCCGTTTTCATGCTGTCCACCACGTTTTGAAGCCAAACCTCCACGGGGCCATCGCACGAGCAGTCTGCCACAAACTCTACAACTTCGCCCTCCTTGGAATGCATATGGGTTGCAACTTTCGTGGGGTCGCTGTGCTCGTCTTGCCTGCAAGTTGCAAGCACAAAGTAATCAAATTACGTTCGCTGCACCGGCATGCAAGACTGCGATACCGGAACGAAAGGTTGTCAATGTTGTCGAAACATTTTTGCAAGTGACGAAGGATGAGCTGTGGGTTGGAACCCTTGGAGAGGATGTCGAGCAGATCAGCAGGCGACACGAAGTAAAACCGTGGAAAGGCAACACGCTTCGTCTCAAGGTACTCCTGCACAAATGATCAACGGAGGATATGAATACATGTTAGTAGTGTACCGCCACCATAGCCTGCAGGGTAACAAGTATGATCCACCTGAAGTGCCTTCTCGCACTGCTCAAGCATAGCCTGCATGTTTTCCAGCCGCTCCTGTCTACCGTCCAGCGTGCAGGCCTCCACAACATTAGTGATATCGGGGGCAGTCCGCATGAGCTCCTGAAAGTCAGCATTCACAGTGTCGAAGCGCTTGGAGTCCTCAGGCAGTTGAACACGGATGTCAGCTGAACCTATGAAGATAGACTCAAGGTTCTGCCATTTCTTCTGCACATTCTGCCACGTCTCCAGAACCGCCGAAACCTTGCCCATATTGTTCTGCCATCGTGAGACTGTCTCAAGGAACGTTGGATTTGATTGCACGTACTTCTGCCCTGACAGGTTCTGTAACTGCAGATTGTCCGCCTCCAAGGCCTCATTGACGGCATCCTCCACTTGCAATGCCATAACGTCGGAGTCCTACAGCAACATGATATGTGCCATTAAGACGCGTGAACATATGACTTTTGCACATGGCTTATCATTGTACCTGGTACGACGCAAAAGCCAGGTTAAGGCCCGCCCAAGTATCCTCAATCTTTTTGAGCTGTTTCTCAATGTTCAGCTCTTTCTGTGCGCGGTCCACGATCTCAGAGCAAGCATCCACAAAGTTGTGCAGCTCCAATGCCAGCAAATCACCCAAACAAAATTTATCGTCCATGATGAAGTGTTTGCCGGTGGTCTGCATGAGCAGCTTCCAATGCCGCTCGCGCATGGCAGGGTGGTGCAGGTCCTGCGTTGGATAGCGATGTGTTCAATACACGGCAATACCTTTGCCGCTGTGGATGCCGCTTACTTGCACCAATGGAAGGGACGTCAGCACAGCCTTGATGGCGTCTTCCAGCATGCGATACACGTCATAATTGCGCACCGCCTTGTTCAGAAGCTTGATGTCTTTGGATAGCTTCTTGGTCTCCTCGACCAAGAAGTCCACGTCAATCTTGTCCCATGGCGTCTTGTACCAGTCTCTGAATGTGAACATTACAGTTCCAACCGTGTCCCAGAGGCTCTTTAGGTGCTGCAGCTCCTCGCTGCAGCGCTGCAGCTTTAGGTGGTCGGCCTCAGACTGGTACAGCTCGAAGAGATCCTGTGTAACGAGGGCAATCATAAGGCTCCGCATGGCCTATTATCACGGCACAAACAGCTCACTTGCGCCTCTTGCAGCTGCTTGGACTCAGCAATAATGCCAAGCACGGATGGATATCCATCCACACTGCCCGAGCGGAACTCGTCCAGCATCTTATACGCTGGTTTGACCTGCACAAGGATTGCTGGCTCAAGATCGTGCGACTGTGGCAAGCGGCGCCGCTAGCTGACCTGTTCCAGCTTGAGTTCGCCACCTGACACTGCGAAAGGCGCCTTGCGCTGGAAGAACGTGCGAAATTCTTCAACTCGTTCAGCAAATGCGTCTGACTTTCGACGAATTTCGACGGCCTCAGCCTGTTGGAGGGGGGCCAGCTGCTCTCTGCGGTTCAGCATCTTCTTCTTGAGGATGCGCCAGGTGAACTCGGCATTGTCGAGCTGGTGTAGCACTGTGTCGTTGAGCTGAATGCCAAATGAATGGAGTAGGGCAACTGTCTCTTTCAGCGGCTCAAACATGGTATCGGTACCGCGCTCAGTACGTCGCCGGATGTCCCGCATGCAGGCCATGATTGAGTAGAGGGCCTGACGCTTCTCTGCCATCATCTCAGCCTTCTTTGTGACTGCATGCAGCATCGCAAGTCAGTGCTCGGCAGGCCGGGACGGCCGGGTACTAGACCTTACCGGATTCCTCGGATTCGTTGTCGGCCAAGTACTCCTCGTCTTCCTCGGAACCCTCGCCTAACACTTTTAGGTCCAATGTGCTGTTCGACGTGTCCATGAAGGTATACAAATCCGTTATGCTGTTGACGACTTTCTCCTGTTAGCAAGTGGGTTGTGCCTCGTTGTGATGATTCCGCATAGCATTGCAGCATAAGACTTGGCCGTACCTGCAGATAGTGTGTAAACAGATACACCCATTTTGATGCCCAAGTGGACAGCGCCTGGCGCAACGGTTTGGCGTTGACCTTGACGTAGCCAATTGTCATGGTATCCTTGAAAGACGCAATCTCAGCCGCAATGCTTTTGTATTTCGCAATCTGCACGACCAAAAATTGTGTAAGCATCTAAAGACGGTGCATGAAATGATGGTCTCCTTACTTGCTCCTCGAATTTGGCAAGCGGCGGGTCGTCGCGGGTGCCATCGGGTAGCGTGACACCATTGTCGGCAATGAATTGCTGCAGCGTGGCGAGCAGATCATTGCGCCATAGGTAGTTGAACTTGGCGAATTGTGCCTTGAACTCTTCGCACCGCGCCTCGTTGGCGAGCGTCACTAACATGACCTGCAGTGTGCACACAATTAACTACAAGGCATGACGAGACACAAAGCTGTCAACTTGCCTGGTTGAGCGCGTCGTACACTTCGAAGTCCTCTTCAAGCTCCTTGGCATAGTTGCCCTCGCCCACATCAAGGCGCTTCATCAGTTGCCCGATCTCCAGGAAAGACTGTAACCACTTTTTAATCATATCCCGGACACCGGGCTTGATGCCACCATCGCCAAGCTCAGGCCGCCACACGATATCGGGTGCCACAAGCTCGACCTGAATCTCCAGCAAGGGGCTGCTTTCCAATTTAGGGAAGCTGTCCGGGTCGATCTGAGCACAAACGAAAGAGGTGTCGGGACGTTGCCTGAAGGCCCTACTGCCAAACCTTCCGGCATCAAGTGCGCGCCCTACCTGGGACAGCAGATAACGCACTGTACTGATAATGGCGGCCGAGAAACCATCGATGACAATGTTTGAAAAATAGTCGACGTAAGCTCGCCACGCTGGAGCGCCCTTGCTGACCTTCAGCACACGGTTCGAAGAGGATAGAAGTTTCGTTATCTCCTTGCCAGCATCTCGGACTTCTGAATGCCGCTGCTGGATGAGCTGGTTGAAGGCATCGTTGAGCTCGTCGAAGGTATAGGTCTTGCCATCCTTGCGCTCAAACATGAGATTTTTCTCCCACAACAGCAGTATGGCCTGTGTAGACTTGACATTGTCTTTGATGGTGTTCAGCACCAGGTCCACATCCTTGACCAGCTCCATACACTCCTTGATGTATGCATCGATGTTATCACTCTTCCAGTTAAGTTCCTCAAGGCCACGGTTTAACGCCTGCTCCACAGTGTCCAGCTTCTGCTGCACCAGCGGCTTCTCGACCACCAAAATGGTGCGCTGCACCTTGTTGTAAATAGAGCATATCAGGTCGAGGCTGCTAATTTGCTGGCGAAAGAGGTCCGATGTCGAGAAGAGATCTTTAGCGCTGTTTGACACGCAAGACAATGCAAAGAGGGGCAGGATACAATGTTGACAGGCTCTCAGGCAGACTGCTGACAGGCTATCTTTACGAATGGGTCATCTGGGCCTTACCTGTCTGGGACGGCAGTGGCCACCGCCTCTGCGCTTGACGTTTCCAACAGGAGGAAGTATCTCGTCTCCCGCAATAGCCGCACAAGTGCCGGGTCAAAGTTGACACCAAGGACGCGCGTGCCATCAGATGCTTGATCTACCAGCTGCAGCAGTGGCAGATTCAGCTTCTCGTCACTGGTGGCCGCCACCTGGGCGCACCACGCATCCACGGCAAGCTTGCGATACGCCATCATCTCGCCCCACAGGTGGTCAAAGGCGCGCTGTATCTCCTTGAAGAGTTCCGTTTCCAGTACCATACGGTTCATGGTAAGGATTCGGTCCATGGGATCCTTGATGCGCTCCATTAAGCCGCGAACCCAAAATGCGGCGCCAGAGTATGGTGCACTGTTTTTTGCGACGATGGGTCGGTCCTTATGCTGATGGAAAAGGTCGGCAACGTCCTTCAAGTCGCGGGCGTAACTGCGCAACAGGTCCGTGTGCTTCTTCTCCAAATCGTTGGCAATGACCTCCCGATCGAGCAGTCCCTCGAAGCTGTCCAGCAGTTTGAAAGTGGTGCCAATCGTGGTGCAGTCGTCGAAGGCCTGCAGGATTACAACAGTTAGACCATGTGTCTAACACCGACGTTCAAGCAATCACGTGCCTGGATAATAATAGCTGCTAAGCGCCGTTCCAATTCTTTGATCACAACTCGGAAGTTGTAGAAGTCGGCATCGAATTGCTTGGCATCAACGTCCATCACGTCATACGTAACCTGTGGACACCAGGATCGGTGTTAACTGCTTAACGCAACCACTCAACACTTAGCATATGGCTGCACCTGCTGAAACTTCTCGACGGCTGCCATGAAGTCCTGGTGGATTGCCTTGATACCGTTCGTGAGCACCTTGCCCTTAGTGCCACCAATCTCCACACGCTCGAGGCGGTTAAATTGCATACACGTCGCCATGAGGTCCATCATGTCATGGCAGCGCTCTAGGAACGAATCTAGTCGGGAGAAAAGGGAGCTGTTCTGAAACTTCCAAGGATTTTCGGGTACCTCCTGCAGGCTGAAAGCACGGTACTCAAAATAGTAGTTCTTAAATGTGCCAAGCACACGAAGGGTCATGCGCAGCTTCTCAACGGCCTCCGATGGCTCCATCTGGACGAGGTCGTTGCCGGGCACGAACTTGCACGCCTGCAGTATGAATGCGAGGGGTTTTACTGGGTACACAATCCTTGCGGACAAAGAAGTGCCGAGAGGCTTACCTGCATGATGAGGTCGTTGCACAGCTCCTGCATCAGTGTCACAAACCGCGTGCTGCTGTTGTACGAGCGACTGTGCTTCCAGACGAGCATCAGGGTGTGCATGATAGGCTTGAATTGGTCCACAAGCTGAGGGAAATCATCCAACATGTTAAGCTTATCCAGATACTTTCGCAGGGGTCGCAGGTATTTGACGTTATCATTCGCCTCCTGACGTGAGATGTCGACCTCACGAAACAGCCGCTGGAATGCGGGGTAGTAGGTGCTCTTCGCCAGCTCCAGCACCTTCACCACTTTCTGTGTCTTTTCGCTGATAAGCTGTTCGTGGATAGAGTTCAGGTTCGCAGCCCGTTCTATCCAGAAGTTAATTTCTGTCAGCGGACCAGGGTAGTTGCCGGGCTCCTGCAGGACATGGCGCTGTTGACACGCGGGTAACTGAATCGGCTGTACCCCAGCGTACCGTACCTTCAGTAGGGCGTCTGGATCGGCCTTCAGGACGTTTTTGATTTGCTTCGTCCATGTCACGACCGCGCTTTCCAGAATGTGAACTTTGTCCTGATCCCGCAAGCTTGTCAGATTATAATCTGACTGCAGCGTTGGGACGGTACTCTGGGGCGGCAGTGGCAGAAGAGTCTGCCCTTTCATCTGTCCAATTGTGACGCATACTGCAGTGGCAGCATATAGAGCAAGGTTAATCACACTGTTTGCTAATGCCGACGCCAAGTGACCAGCCACACCGTTCGCCACGAACTTGTGCAGGTTCTCCGTGACCTCTTTGGCGACGACATCGGGCCAGCCCTGCTGATTGACCGGCGCCGTGAGCACGGGCATGAAGAAGTCCTGCGCAACGGCAGCCAGTGCCTCCAGGGGGTTCTCGCTTATTTCGCCGTGTATAACCTGCACAGGCGAGAACGCCGTCATTGGGCGTCGTTGCCCAGCGGCCGTGCAAGCCCCTCCCCAGCTTGCCAGCTGCCGGATCGTCTCGTTGTCGAGTTTGGCATCTTGCAGCTTCAGAAAATACACAGTCTTCTTTCTGAGCTTCGGAGGGGGCTTGACAGTCTGCGCAGCGCAACACGTGCAACATGCAGTTTAGGCCGTGGAGGCCGGAAAGCATGGCACGGCCGCATCCTTCTTACCGCAACGAGGTCCTTGCCGTCAACCATGACCAGAAGCCGCCTCACGGCCGGCTCCTCCAGGAACTGAGAAATTGCCGTTCTGCAAAAGTTCACAAGTCCGCGAGTTGTGCTCCGGTTCAATTCATCCGTAGGCAAACTACTTACCGGCCATCCCCGCCAACCAGCTTGTCATAAGCTGACTCGGGAACTTTCAGGCATGAGCAGACGCGGTCGCGTATGTACTCGAAGCGAGTATCCTTCGTCGTCGCCGCGGACGCGGCTGGCATATTTTGTTGCTCCTCGTCCGCCATAGCTTGTCTGTCGAGGTTAGCGCGTGAACATAATTACGTGAACGGCCGAGGGCTGTGGCGTTGACGTTGTATGCAATTCGGAGGACGAGGACTACAAGAAATATGGAAACTAATAGTGATAGCTGCTGCTCTATTCGAGCTGGACGCTGCACGACAGCCTCGAAGCTCCTGCCTCGAAGCTCCTGCGGACAGTGCCATCAGTGCCGCCCTCGCCCTTCCCAGCCCCCACCTCCTCCGCTACCCTTAAATCTTCCATCTTCGCCCTCCCAGCTTGAGCAGACGCGGTCGCGTATGTACTCGAAACGAGTATCCTTCGTCGACACCGTCGCAGCCGTAACGTTGGATTACTCTTCGACCGCGTCCTGCGGGCGGTGGGTGCGAGCCTGCAACGCGGGGGCGGCCTTGTTTCTTCGCAACGGGTTGCGCTTCTTTTTGGGGTTTCCTGCGTTTCAGTTTCCTGCTTGTTCGTGTTTTTGCTGCTGGGTCTCTGGGGTGGGCTTCGTGTTGTTTCCTGCGCTGCTGCTTTGGCACCCCGCCCTGCCGGTGTGATGGGCCCGGGTGTGTGTAACGCCCTGACGTGGTTTTCTTGATGCCACTTGCCATGGAGGGATGATTGGCCCCTTGCCGTGACCTCTGGCCCGTCCACCGGAGCATCCCAGCGGTGGGGAACCCTTCGGGGTCAGCCGCTAGCTTCCGACGTGCACGCCCCCTTGCACTCCCGACCGACAACCCTCTTCCGTTCTAATCGCCCACCACACCCCACCCGCGTCAACCCAACCTGCGTCACGGCTGCCGAACATGCACCCGCTCATTACCTGCCTCAACGCTCACATTCCGCGTCCACAACCTTCAGCTCCAGCGTTACCGCGTTACAGCCGCGTGTACGGCGTCTGCCCTCCTTTGCTTGTCGCTCGTTTTCCCTCTCTGCACCCACCCACCACAGACATTCTACACACTGCTGCTGGCGCGGGGATAGCTTAGACATCGCCGTCCCGCCGGCTACTACTTGCCTGCAACTCGACACCATGCTTCATGACGTCTTCTGACCAAGTCGCTGCACGCCAACCCCATTCCACAGGTTCGGTC
>BDDC01001806.1:0-15209 GCA_001662425.1 Chlamydomonas sphaeroides | reverse complement strand
CGCTGATCATGCGCCAGGGGCTGGGCTGGAGGGTGACGCTGGAGGAGGTGAGGCCGCGGGGGCCCGGGAGCGGCCGCGGTGCCAGCTGCTGGGCAGCGCCAAGCCCAGGATCGCGCCGTCGGCAGCGCGCGCCTGCTGCACAGCCCGTCAGCGGTGTCCGCACCCCACACCTGACGTCCTCAACTTCAGGCACCTTGCGTTGTTCCGCAACCACGCAACAAGCAGGGCTCACCGTCGCCCTGGCCCCGCTGTGGCGCAGGTGCATGCGCGCACGTTCCAAGGCGTGGTCAGCAACAAGGCGTGGAACGAAAAGTGCGCGAACGACGGCGCGGTGGCGGCGGTGCTACCCCGCCAGGAGCCAGACAGGCAGTTGTATAGGTGGGGCAGGGAGGCATGGGCCGCCCTGGGCGAAAGCGCAGGCGCGCAGCGCGGGCCCTCCTCGGCAAGAGCCCCCGGGCCGTGGCCAAAGCGCGAGCCTTCGTGCCTTCTACAGCCCTCGAGCTGTACGTATTCCCACGCAAATGCACTCACAGGGCCTAGGAACGGCCGCACGTCCCCGCCCCTCACTGTCCCGACCCCTCAAACGGCCGCTGCCGCTGCGGCCCCGTGCCGACGACTTGCCTCTCCCTCCCTCCCCTCCCGCTCCCCGGCTGCCTCAGCCTGGGCCGCGCGCTGAGCTTCCTGGACCAGCTCCTCATGGCGCTGGCGGAGGAGCTGGGGCTGGAGCCGCTGGGCCTGGCGGAGGAGGACGCGGAGGCGCGCGGGCTGGAGCTGGGCGGCAGGAAGCGGCCGTGCGGGCTGCTGGGGATAGGGCATCAGATCCGGCAGCTCAACAAGGACGAGGCCGCAAAGGAAGAGCAGGGCGACGGGGACAGGAACCGACGGAGAGGTCGGTCGCGGCGGCGCCGGCTTCTGTCCGCTGGCCACGGGCATCGAAAGCTGCGGGGCCTGGGATCAAGCAGGTAGCTCAGGGCGCCGCGGCGTGTGTTCCTTCACAAGTGAAGAAATTGAGAAACACGCACGCGGCACGTTCGAGGTGGTGGTGATGCGTTTCCAGAAAGTATGAACATAAAGTAACACATACCGCGCGGCTTGTCCTGGGTCAATGACGCGCTGGTCGTGTGCGTGACACGCATGGGTGTGCGCGCTCGTCAGGGCGTGACGGGCGTATGATAAGCATGATGGGCGCCATCGGGCATAGGATCGGCATGCACACGATTGGGAGGTTGTGCAATGATGCACTGTGGGATGGGCGCGAGGCACAGGTTGTGGGCACTGAAGTGTGCTCCCTGAAGTGTGTCCCGCTATGTCATCACGGGGGTTTTCAAAGACCAGCTAGCAGGATGGTAGGGCGTCGCCATAGGGCCGCCCCCTGCCTCCGCCCTTGTGCCACTCCCGCCGTCATGTCGCGCGGGTTGACAAGAACAAGCTCAAGTGTAATCAAGCTTTCTTGTGGCTAATGCGTTGATGTGGCTCGATGTTGGATGGTGTGCGATCGCGTGCTGAAATGGCTTGTTTGCCGCTGCGCGGCAGCAGCATCCTCGTCAGGTGCAGAGTCGGCCACAAGCATGCGATTGATGTGGCCCATGTATCAACGCGCGAGCGATCCTTATATATGCGCAACATGAGCCGCAGCAGCACCCCCAAGCGTCACAGGGTGAAGGCGCGCCGCGCTGCTCTGTGGTGTCCGTAAGAACCGTCACCGTCAGCGCACCCTGGCGGTACACGTGCGCTGCCTCGCTTGCGCAAGGCACGCACCGCTGCAATGCGCGGCCGGGCCCCCGCAGCGGAAGAGCCATGCGTTGCAGAGTGACGCGAGCAGGCCAACGCAACGTGACCAGGAGCTACGCAGTGGGCTTGCTTGGGCGGTTCGGCGGTCCATGGCGGGCCCGCGGGCGCCAAGGCTACGCCCCGATAAGACCCCCGCCTCCATGTACGCGTCCACCCACTGCGATGGCGGCCGACACGCCTTTGCGCTGGCTAATTGTGTCGGAAGCATGACAGCCTGTCGTGGCCGGCTGCAAAGCAGAGGGGGAGGGAGTGCCGCGCCTGGGCCAGGGCCTTCGCTCCCTGCAGGCCGCGGACGCGGCTGCGCACGGATTGGGCCAGTGCTCACGCTTGCTTCTCAGGGCTCGTATCTTACCCGCTGCCAAGTCACCCGGGATGGGTGACTTCCCATCGCCTTGCGACCAGGAAGTCACCCGAGGTGGCGCCAAAGACGGCAGCGCCTAGTAAAAATTGGAAATCTGGGTGACTTCGCTTCCCCGCGGCCGCCTGAGGTCACCCAGCCCGGGTGACTTCAGCCCCCAATGGCCGACACGTCGGGTGACTTGGGTCACCTGGGTAACTAAGATACGAGCCCTTCTGCTTCGGCACCCGAGTTTCAATTCGCTCTGTCTCGCACACTAGCCATCAGGACATCTCCTCAACACTGGCGGGTGCTGACACGTGGCCGCCGGTTCCATACCAATCATAACTCACGAGGACGTGTGACGTATCACGCTGTACGGAGGGAGGTGTCTTTGCCTGGCAGCTTCGTCGCGCGCATCCCAGGCTCCAAAGCCCAGGCTGAGTTGCGCAGGCATACTTGGCTTGCGGCTTACAGATGGCTGACAGCCCCACACCAAAACAGGTGTCCAGAAGAATAGGGTAAGGTCAACGGTTTTTCGATGCACGTCCAACGTCCACATCCACCAACGGGTCAGGTGAAACGAACTTTCGTCAGGGCACAGCGCCTCAGCCTCGAGCCTCCGCCCTGCTCACGCGCGCCACATGCAAGCAACCCCAGGCGCACGCCCGCCTACTGCCGCCGGAGCGTCACACGCAGCCCCCGCCGACCACGCGCGCATGCCCATGCTCTCTTGCCACGGCTGTCTGATCATATGGGTCAAGTCGTAAAGCGGGTCAACTGGGTCATGTGGGTCAGCAGCTTAGTCATGTGGGTCAGCTGAGTCATGTGGGTCAGCTACGGCTTCGGCGCCGTCTAGCACTTGGGCTTCTTGGCGAGCTTGGCCTGTAGATGGTGGCCGGCAGCGCAGGGAGGAGATGCCCAGGGATCAGTGCACTGGCCTCGCAAGCGTCATGCTAGCTAGCTAGAGCTTGGAGCTGGGCCCCTTAGAGCGCGCCGGGCGGAGACCGCACAGCGCTCAGCGCGCTGGCGGCCCGCCGGCGGCCTCGTTCCCTAGGGTAGGTGGCCCCCGAACGTTCCCCAGGAAACTCCCTTGAAAAGATGCTATCCAGGTAGCTGGTGTGGTGGTACATCAAGATTCATCCGGTACACACCAAGCTAGGATAGCTCACCGTGTAGACCCAGGTCTCGCCGATCTTGGCGACCTTGGTGGTGACCGTGCCGGCGGCGCCCGCGTAGGCACCGGTGCCGCCCACAATGGCGTTCTCGAACGTCATGTCCTGGGCGGCACGAAGGAAGGGGAGGGGGCGGGATGGCGTGAGGAGGAGTGGTAGGAAGGCAGGCAGGAAGATTGGGCGGCGATCGAGGCAGCAGGACGCCGCCTCCAGCCAGCCCCGCTGTGTGATCATCAAGCGTCAAGTAGAACAGAACCCCACACGCGGCACAGCACGCCCCAAGCAGCTGTATGCGTGCGCACACACCTGCTCGTCGATGAAGGGGCCCTGCCACGACAGGGAGCCGTTGGCGAAGTCCGCGGTGGCGATGCAGTAGGCGGTCGAGGTGGTGGCGCTGGCGGACTGCGATGCGGCGGGGAGGATGGGAGGCGGAGGGCGCGTGGATGGAGTGAGTGCGTGGGAGGGTGAGGCGGGCAGGCAGGTAGCTCACTGCAGCCTAGCTCGGATAGCGGCTTACGTGGATGTAGCACTGGCTCAGGATGTCGCCGACCTGTGATGGCCCCAAGCAAGAGCAGCATGGCGGGCAGGCGGCGCGGCGGCAGGCACTCAGGCTGCGTGCTGCTGCATGTCGGGGCACGCCAGCGCCAGCAGGACAGCGAGATAGACGTGCTGCTGGACCACGATGGCCGGGGGAGTCGGCTGGTTCCATGGACGACGCGGCCCACGCACGAGCATTCCTTTCTCCAGTGCATGAACGGCTAGAACGGCAGTCCACTGCTTACACTGCTCGGCGGCTCACCTTGCGGCCGGTGACGCCCTCGCCCGCGCGAGCCTCGTCAAGGTAACCAATGGTGTAGCCAACCATCTTGACCTACGAGTGGGTCCGGGTCAGAGTGCAGCTAGGATGGTGCGGGCGGCTTGTGGGTGCGGGCGACGACGGGGCCACCGGCGGGCGGATGACCTCACGACGAACATGATAGTTATTCGTAAGAGCGCCTGCTGCCGCAGGGCAACACCAAGCGGCTGGGTGCCGCTGGGTAGATGGACTTGCAAGGTGTGGGCGGGAGCGCGTGCGTGAAGCAATTAAGCGGCCGCGACTGTTATTGAAAGGAACGCCCGTGCGTACGCCTGGGCTGCTCCAGACTGGATGGGCTGAGAAACTCAGACGGGTAAATGCTGGATGTATGACGGTGGCACACGCGCCGAGTGGCGTGCTAGCACCGCATGTGTGCGCGCATGAAAAGTCCATTCATGCGCACATGTCGCGTTCCGGCAATTGCTCTAGAGCGGCACGCATAGCACGTTTGCTTTCAGCAGGGACTCACCAAGTCCACTTCATCAATGATGGCCGGTGGCGCCGAGAAGGTGTCGACATTGTAGGGCTCCGTGAAGACAAAGCTCTTGCCGCAGACATCTGTGCTTGTGGCGTTGCGCAAGCCACCGCGCTGAGCGTTGACACTGCTGACAAGCAGGGTTATGCCCAGAACCAGCGCAAGCGCCGCAGGGACGGCGGAGGGGATGCGTGCCATGTTGCTTTGCTACACAATATAATTGCTGTAAGGTGGTCTTGCGTACGCAGAAGTTGTGATAGCTGTGAGAAAATCGGCCTTTTGTGCGACTTCGGAACCGTACTGCAGCCGCAAGTCAACGCCCTCTCCTGGACCGCGCTGCCTGGTCAGGCGCGAAGCCCCAATCCTCAAGCAGCAGGACGCATGTCATATACTTCGCGTATTGTCACTATGCTGCTGCGCTGGGTTGTGGTTGTCCAAAATAATGTCGTCATCCCGCCTTCATGGCATGCTGTATGTAGGCCCAGACTCCCTCAGGGATAACCATCAATTACTTACTTCAGTGTACAATGCACGCGTGGTGACTTTGCACGTTGCAGCAACGTCGGTCGCTCGGTCTGAAACCAGTAACGCCAACCATCGCGAGCCGCCCGGGGCCCGGCCCTGCTGCCTGGGAGACTCGCAACACGCAATATGCAAGGGCGATCCTTGTCAGGGTGGAGACTGCCGGTCGATTATTCTCTGCCCGAGGTCCCGCCGTGCGTGAATTGTGCTATAAAATCCAAGCCCTTATTTGGTACCCAGGCAGAACCCACCCGTGGTCCCACCAGGGGAAGCCAGTAGCCGCTAGCACCCACTCACGCACAGCGCACGTACCCACCAGCATCACAGCCTCTTGACTTGACTTTCTGCTAAACCCACCAGCGAATGGCCTTCACATTCGTGCGCAGGTCATCGTCCGTGTGCAGCAGGTGCAAGGGGAGGAGCTGAAGCTTCAGCCTCTTAACAAGGCCGCCAGGGCTCGCACCCTCGCCGCTTGCTCCCCCTGCAATCGACGTCCCCACTCCGCGTGCCCTCAGTCCTGGCCGCTGCTCTGCCGCCGTGCCGGCCCGCTGGCCTTACACCAGTGACAACAGTGCCAACACACGGGTAACGCACGGATAGACTGCACAGGCTGCAGGCACTGCCGTGTTGCAACTACCGGTACCTGGACAGGCATTCCATGTATACTCAATAACCAGCGAGCATGGTAGTCAGATCATAGTGCCTGAGACAACCGCCCGTGCTGGCAGCCCGGTAGCTCTTAGACTATACCAGTTCGTGGACAGGCCTGCAGCGCGCACCCCATGTATCGTGCCGCCGCTGCACACAGCCAACCCATCCAGAAGGCCCCCTCCTGTGCCAACCCGAGCACCCCTTCCGCCCGTAACGCCTCCCCCCCCTCTGCCTCACGCAGCGTTCCTTCATGCATCCCTGGTTGCGCTGACCCACCCACCCGTGCCCGACCGTGCCATGCACGGGACCTGGACCGGACCGCTTGTCACGCCCCGGACCTACCTGGCCTCTATAGAGGTAGCTACCGCGCAGCGCCCTTGCTTGGCCCCTCTCCTCGCGCCTACGTTAGTTGCACCCTTTGCGCACCAGCCCTGGCTATATTCCAATCCTAAGCAAAGCACATGCCACGCTGGATCATAAGTTAAAAACCAAAGCACCTGCAGCGGGTGCATGCGAACCTTCCTTTCACGCAGCGCCAACTGCGCGCTGCGGCTCCCAACCCCCACACCACCACCCCAACAACCCCGCCTCCTCATCGCCTCCATGCACACCCTGAGCGCCTTCTTCGTCCGCGCTCGTCAATGATAACCACAAGTAAGCGAGCTTGTCTCAGGTACCTTACTCTGACTTCCAAGCTGGCCGCTTAATTGAGAGCTTGTGCCAACGAACACACACGTTCCTGTTTCTGGGCACGCCTCCGGTCATGCAGCCGCGCCATGACTTCCTGTTGTACAAGATCCTTAAATATGGCACCCGGGACTCCACCACCACGATACGCGTCCAGCATCCAGAATGTGTCCCGCCGCGTTCCGCCGCGCTCAGCTCTCTGGGTCGCCATATTCCTCCTCGTCCTCGCCCTCCTCCCCCTCGCCCTCCTCGTCCTCCCCCTCTTCCCCATTCCCATCCCACAGCTTATCGGCGATGAGCCCGTCCTCAGCCTGCGCCGTCACAGGCCGCTGCCCCAGCCCCAGCAGCCCGCACGACCCCTCCACCAGCGCGCCGTCCGCCGGCAGTCCCCGGCTCGCGGCGTCCGCCGGCCAAGGCCGCAGCCCCAGTTCCCGCGCCAGCGCCAGGAACGCCAGGTCCAGGCGGCTCAGCGTCGAGCCGTAGCTGGGTGCCGGGGGTGGGGGGGGAAGAGATGCAATGTGAGCAATGTGAGCCGTGTGGCCCCAGCCCCCTAGCCCCAGCCCTCTAGCCGGCTGAGCGTCGAGCCGTAGCTATGGCCGGGTTGCAGGGGCAGGGCAGGACAAGCAGCGTGGGCTGGGGGCGCGGTTTCTGCGCAGCAACTTTCTCGGCCCGCCGCAGCAGCAGCTGCAGGCCGGCGGCTGCTTGGCCTCGTGGCAGGCCGCGGGCCGTACGCCTGCAGCCTGAAGCCTGAAGCGGGCCGCAAGCCTGCGCCCTGAAGCGGGTGCCGCAAGGTGTGCCGCACCTCAGCCACGCGAGCGAGCTATGGCGCGCACGCGCCGCGCCCGCCCCGGGTGGCCGGGCCTTCGTTCGCATGCCGTACAGCTCGCCCCCTGCTGCCGAACATGCCGAACCTGTACCAGCGCCTGTCGGGGTCGAGGCGGGCCAGCATGGGCGCGATGTCGCCAATGCCGCACTCGTTGAGGTTGACGCCCTTGCTCTCCGCCACCTGGTTGACGTCAAAGGCGTGCACCTGCGGCCGCAACAGGCGGACAAAGTCAGGCAGGCAAGGAAGCGAGGGGTACGTACGCGAGGGGCACGTAAGCGCGCGTTGGCGCCGGCATGGCCAGGGGCACGAGCGTCGCTCGTGCTGACGGCTCGGCCGTTGCGCTGCGCTTCATCATATCGTGCCGGAAGCTGGGCCGCGGTCCCTTGCGCCGGCGGACGGTGGGGCCGTCCCTGTCCCGTCCCGTCCCGTCCCCCGGGGCCCGCGGCCGCACCTCTGCCAGCGTCACGCTCCAGCCAAGGCCCTGGCGCATGAGCAGGTCGGCCCAGGCGTCGCCCGCGTTGAGGTCCAGGATCAGGTCGAACTGGGTGGGCAGGAGGGACGGGCGCCAGGGCCGGGGGGCGTTGGACGGAGGACGGTGCAGACGCTTGGGGCCGAGGCGCCGTGGGGCCAGGCGCGAGGCAACGCAGGACGGAGCGCAGGAGATAAGGCGAACGACGCGTGGCGGCGCAGGTGGTTGATTGGGCGGCAGCACATCTCCGCGTCCCCGCACAGCACAGCACCTCGGCCATGCGGCCGCCTCCTCATCTCAACAACACCGGGTTCTTTCAAGGCGGCGCTGGGCGTTGCTTCCCGCACGGGTGCATCTAAACGCATCCCTACTTTCTTCCTACGCACGACCAGCGCAGCGAGTCACCAACCCGGGGCGTGCCGCTTGTGGGGTGGTACTCTGTTTCGGCCCTAAAAGTTGAACACCACGCAGCCTCCCCAGACCGACAACCACGGTGCTCCCAGCGCGCTGTCTGTCGGCACACACACATCCATCACCAATCTCTACACCACCTCACCTGAGCCATGAGCCGCCGCGCCAGCAGCTCGTGCGTGTCGCCGATGGCGCCCAGCGGCGTGTGGAAGCCGCGTTCGCCCAGGAAGGTCCTGCGGGGGTTTGGGCGGCGCGGCGCGGCACAGCGCACTCTTTGCAGGCAGGGCCGCGCCCGTGCGCCGGCAGCAGGGCGCTTCACGGGGAGCCGTGCTCGGCAGTCGGCGAGCAAGCCCACGGCCCAGGCCCGAGTACCGAGCATGATGCAGGGTCCACCAGGCCTGCGCCGTGTGCTGCGTGTGCCCTCACCGGACAGGTATATTGAAGTTGTTTGCCAGGGACCGCATGCGCACGTTTTCATAACCTTTTGCCCTAGTACGTTATGTGAGGAGTCCGGCCATGCGTGTGCCCTCACCGAATGTTGTAGTTGTCCGCCACAGGCGGCGTGAGCGCCTCCCACAGCGCCGAGCTGGCGTTGCAGAAGATGGCCTCGAAGGCCGGCTGGTCGGGGCTCTTCTTGCCGTGCCTGCCGTACAGCGAGCGCTTGAGCCAGGGCAGCATGAACTTGATGTTGGACATCAGCCGCGCCTCGGGCTCCCTGCACGGCAGGTTTCCAAGTTACGGCGCATGCGTCACGACACGAGGTGCAAGGCGTACGGCAAAACCCTCAACGCGGGGCGCCGCTCGAGGCCCGCAGACCGCGGCCGTGGCGCACCCAGACCGCCGGCCACCTGCCCCCAGCGCCACCTCCCTCCGCAGCCCGCCGCAGGCGGCATTGCCCACCGCCGCCAGCCGACAGACCGGCCCCTGTGCTATCCCCCGCGCCCCCCGCGGCGACGCCGGGCTGCCGCTGCACCACGACGCCCGGTCGCACCGTATGTTGAGCACGTTGACGAACTGCGGGCACAGCCGGCTGCCGGCCATAACCTCGTGGCCGCCCGTGAGCGTGTACTCGTTGGAGCTGTACGTGAAGCCGCGCGCAGTGACGTGCTCGAAGCGGGCCTGCCGGGGAGGGAGCAGGCAGCGGAGGTCGCAGTGCAGGGTGTGGGCGGGGCGGGAAGGCGGCCGCGAGTGTTCAGGAGCAGGTAACATGCGCGTGTGCGTGCGTGACACAGGCGTGGACACACCAGCGGCGGCTCCGCGGCAACGGGCTGCCGCAACCGCGGTGGCAAGGCGCGCCCCGGTCGCGGCTTGCCTCGCGACCGCGACACCAGGGCGGCGGCCGCGCACAGCGCAGCGCCTACGAGGCGCCGGCAGCCACCCGGGGGGCGGCCCCATGGGCTGCCCGGCCCGACCTCTGGCGCGCTCCCGACCGCGGCGCCGCGACCGCAGCACCTACGAGGGCCTGCGAGGGCCGGCAGCCACCCGAGGGGGCGGCCCCAGCGTCCCACCTGGCAGCCCAGCACGCTAGAGCGGCGGTTCACCAGCCCCCAGCGGCTCCACCTGCGGATGCACACACGGCACGGCGGCGGCGGCTCAGCCAGCCGGCACCGGGCCACGCGCGGGCAGCTGCTGCACGGCCCCTCACTTGCTCCTCGCTCCGGCGCCCGTTCGGTGCGCACCAAGTGCGGCGGCGACCCATGCAGCCCCCACCAGTCCTGATGTCAAACTGCCTTTGCCGCCACACTCAGACCCAACAGCGACCCACATGGCTCCCACTGACTCACGGCGTGCGCCGGGTGCGGCGGCAACAGATGAAGGCCCAACCCAGTCATGCTACTTGATATTGTATTGATGACATACTGACATCTATACTGCCTTGGCTGCCATTCACAACAGCGGCCAACATGGCTCCCACTGACTCACGGCGTGCGCCGCGTGCGGCGGCGGCCGAAGCCCATGAACTCCAGCTGCCGCCGGTCCAGCCAGCGGCAGTCGTCGTCGAACTGCGGCACGCGGGCGCCGCGGGCGTGCGGCAGGCCGCACCCGTTGAGGCCTGGCGCAGGGGACAAGAGGGAGGCACGGCAGGGTCCAGCGGGCAGTGGGGCACGGCCGCAGTAGGCGCGGGGCCGCACCGCCGCCCGTGTGCGGCACAGCAGGCGGGAGGCAGGTAGGTGGGCGCAGCTGGCGCCAACCCTCGCACACCCGCGCCCGGGAGCCGCCCTGGACCACCAGCGCTGCGCTGTGATGACTGTGCTGGCTGTGACGACTGTGCTGGCTGTGATGGCTGTGATGGCTTCGCTGCCTCCGCTGCCTTCGCTGCTTTCGGCCGCCGCCCCCCGACCCCAGGCGCCTGCTCACCCGCTGCCTGCGTCCAGCTGGTGCCGCCCGCCTTGGAGATGTGGAAGTACGACAGCGCCGACCTGCGGTTTTGGGACCCGGCGCGGGCGCGTGAGCTCGGGCCCCAATGAAGGGGCCCCGCTGCGAGGGGCCACCGCAGGGGCCCTGCCCATCCCCGGCCCTGACAGCGGCCGTTCAACTTATGCGTCGGCGGTCGGGTGCTTTCGGCACGCCGCCCGCCGCCGCGCCCAGGGCGTGCCGTCACCCCCGGTCAATACCATAGGCGCCCGCACCTGTCTACAATCGACTCGACATGGATGTCGTACAGCTGCGCCGTGTCGTTGTACGGCAGGGGCGGCCAGGCGAGGGCAGGAGCGGAAGGTCAAGGCGGGCACCGGCGGGCATGGCCGGGCTAGGTCCGGGCGGCCGTGGCACCCTCGCCAGCTTCACCCTTTGTGAAGGGCCTGGGCCATGCTCGCGCTGTGCCCCTGCATCTGCCGCTGCCGCCACCGCGACACGCTCTCCCACTGCCCTACCTTGCGAATGACCTGGGCCAGCCCCTCGGCCGTCGCCGGGTCGCCCTCCGGCAGGCGCTGCGCCAGCGGCCCCAGCCAGGCGCGCAGCAGCAGCGCCAGCAGCACGCGCCGCGTCAGCGGCAGGCCGCTGGCGGCGGACGCCGCCCCGACGGGCAGCGCCCGGTGATGCGTTGGGCCGCCAGCGGCGAGCAGCGTGAGGTGGCCTGGGGAAGCGGCGGTGCCGGCAGCGGCGCCGCTGCTCGGTAGTTCGCTGGGCTGGGGTTCCGCCGCCGGCGGGCCGGCGCCGGCGGTGGGCACTGGCATGGTTGCGGCGGCGGTCGGCGGGTGCAGCGGGAAGGCCCTGGCCGACGCGCCGACGCCGCCAGCGCCTAAAGATGCTGCTTCTGTGCCCAGCCGCCGAATGCGGATGTTGCGTTTGCTGAGGGCCGTGTCGGCGACGGGTAAGGCCCGCAACCGCGACTGGGTGACCATGTGCGTGGAGAGGAAAGCCAGCGATGACTGCACGAAGTGCGGCAGGCCGTCGGCGTTGAGATGCAGGTGATGTTCCAATGTTCTGCTCAAAAAGGCGGCTATGCTACCGTGTTGTAGCTCGGGTGCGTGCAGCGGGCGGCCGTCCGCTTCGGTATTGTTGCCCGGAGGTTTGAGCAACAGCGCGACGTCGCCTAGAAACCGCGTCAGATGCTCCAAGTGCTCTGTCTGTCTAGTCGCGTTGCCTGTGATGTTGAGGTCCGTCGTGATTCGCTGTAAGGACTCGGGCAGGCGGAACGCCGCGGCATGCGTGCGGCCGTAGCTCAGCGCCAGCACCACCAGGCCGGCAAACGACAGAGCAAGTTGGGTCGCCCCCATGGATGAAACGTGCATCAGCAGTAGACGCGGGTTGCAAAGGTCGTGTCAGTGTTGACCTTCTTGAGCTGCTTGCCTCCGTTCATACATGATATGATAGTTGATTGCGCGTAGTTCAATTGTTGTATGTGCCCTGCACAGGCAAGCGTTGCAGAAGTTCGCTTAACGGCCAGAACGACTGGATCCACCATTTCCGCTGCTCCGCCGCTACCTGCCTTACCCGCCAAACATTTGAGTTGATTGTTTGCAGAAGCAAAGTTTCACTCATTATAAAGCTGCACGCAGCACATTTTGCGTCTTCGGCTTGAGCTGTGCTTGAGCGTTCAGCCAACACATGCTGATCAATGGCCACCCCGCTTCGGGCGGTCTAGTTCCACGTTGCTCGCCACGACAACTTCGCCAACATCACCCATCCGGCAAGACACGCCGAGGATGCGCGGCGCCAGCGACAGCGCGCAGCACAGGCACGCAGGTGCTGTTAGACTCGTTCTGGGAGGCGCGCGGCGTACTCGATCCTGTGCAGCGGCGCGCGCTGGTCGATGCAGCGGCGGAGCTTGAGTCCGGTGAGCCGTCACGCGCTGCTTCCTCATTGTTGCTCGCTCACGCAAACACAGCTTTCGGCATTCATGTCCTGCGCTGCGATGTCCTGCTGCGGACAAGCGTTATGCGTCTCGCCGTGCCCATCCCTCCTCATCGCCCGCCCCAGAGGCGCTGCAGCCCCTGGCGTCGTCGCCGCTAGCCGCTGACGAGCCCCTACCGGGCATCCCCGCAACATGGCAGCTCGAAGCCTCCACGCCGGAGGTGCGGCTCAAGCCGGGGGGCGGCAGCGGCGACGCACGGCCGCGTCACGCTCGCGTTGCATCGGACCAGCCAGCCAGCGGATTGCCCCCCGGCTAGACCCCCGAGGGAACCGGCCACGGCACGTGCGCACACATGAACCAACCCTGTGAACCACCGCGACCCACCAAACCCACACAGCAGACTTGCGGGATGCAGCAGCGGGCACGCAACCGTCGGGCGGCTGCGCGACGGCGGCCGGCCGCGCACCGCGCCGCAGGCGCCGCATGCGGAACAGCTGCCCCTCCCCGCTGCAGCAGCTGGCATGCCCGCTAGCCCCGCGACCGGAGCTGAGCCCTCGGAGAGGACCCTTGCGCGAAGTGCGCTCGAGGCCTGAACTCGGCGCTCGGCTCGCCGCGACGTGCAGCGCGGCACGTCCTCCGAACACGTCCCCCGGTGGAGCCGCCTCACAGGAGAGAGCCGCCTCCCCTGCCGCCACCCCGACCACCACCTCGTCTGATCCGCCGCCGCCAAGCCCAGCGGCCGAGCAGCCGCCCAGCCCGTGCCGCCCCGCCGTCACCTGTCGCATGCAGGTCTTGGCGGCGTCGCGGCGGCTGCTGGCGCTGCAGCAGATGCTGGGCGGAGGGCTGCCGGGGCCGGGGGAGGACGAGCGCGGCGCCGGCGGCGCGGGCGGCAGCGGCCGGGTGGACGTTGTGTGGATGGTGAGCAGCGCGCGTTTCCTGTACAAGGTTTTTCAATGAGCCAATTTTACAGCTCGATAGGCTCAATCAACCGCTTCAACTGGTATGCGATAACGAATGGTGCGAGAGTGGGGCACCTGTCGCGGGCTGGCGGAGAGCCGCGTCTTGCTGGCATCACCGGCCACGGCAGCACCACCGCCTGCAGGCTAGCAGCTGTGCCGAGGAGTCAGGGCCGGCGGAGCGCTGGGATTGCGGCTCGCGCGGCAGCGCTGATGCGGGCGGCATGAGGGCCTCCCCGCCCCTCCTGCCGCAGGTGGTGCGGGAGCCGCGGCTGCTTAGCGCCGACCTGGCTCAGCTCACGGGGCGGCTGCTGGACATGAAGGTGGGGGCCTTGGGGGGAAAGTGGAGGAAGGGGAGGGGGTCAGGCGGCAGGGAAGGCCGTCGGGGAAGGTGGGGGAAGGGGAGGGGGTCAGGCGGCAGGGAAGGCAGTCGGGGAAGGTGTAGGGGACGGCACGGGCCCTGGCAGGGCGGAGCGCGTGCGCGAACCTGCCCACCCCGCCCGGCCTCTGTCCCCCCGCCTCACGTCCTCCTTTCCCTCCGCCCAACCCCGCTGCCCCCATGGCCGCAGCTGGCCACCTACGGCGCTGGCGTGGACGTGCTGGCGCTGGTGGGCTCCCAGCCGGGGCTGCTGCTGAGCGACCGCTGGCGGCTGGACCTGAGGGAGCTGCAGCGGCAGCAGGCGGCGGAGGCGGCGGCCGCGGAGGCGGCGGAGGCGGCGGCGCGGGAGGCGCGGGAGGCGGAGCGCGAGCTGCGGGACGTGTGGCGGAGATGGGACACGGGCGCGCAGGTGGGCTGGGTGGGGCCGGGGTGGGGCCGCTGGGGGCGGTGCGGGCTGCGCAAGGGGGCGGCAGTGGTGGGGGGAAGAATGCGGCATGGGCGCACAGTGGTGGGGGCCGGGCGGCACCGCCGGTGCGCTGGCGCTGGCGCAGGTGGCGCAGGCGGCAGCAGCCCACAGCCGTGGGGGTGGGGGCGGGCGGCGGCCCGCCAGCGCGGCGGCACACGCACCGGTGCGGCCCCCGGACCTCCCGCTCGTGACCCCGCACGCGCACCGCAGGCAGGACCCAGCGGCAGCGCGGGCCCCACGCCGGCCGCAGCGTCGGCCGCGCCGGCGGCGGCGGCAGCCTCGCCCAGCACCTCGGGCGCCGGCGATGCGGCTGGCGGCGCCGCGCCCGGGTCCTCCGGGTCCTCCGGCTCTGCCGCGGGCGGCGGGCTGCGGCAGCTGGTGGCTGCGTGGGAGCACGGCATCACCTCGGACGACGACCGAGAGTGGGCTGAGAGGTGTGGGGTGCGGCGCGCTGGGGCAGGGGCTGCGAGTGGGCCTGTCTAGGTTGGGCCCAGGCGCGGGCCTTCGGTGGGCCGTGCGCAGGCCGAGCGGCAGGGCGGGACAGCGGCTGGCGGCTGGGCGGCTGGCGGCTGGACGCTTGATGGACTCGGGCTGCTGGGCGTTAGCGGGGGGATAAGGCTAGGGGCAGCCGGGCGCACGGCAGCGGCTGCGGCAGCGGGCGGCAGGGCAGCGCTGGGGCGGCTGTGGCAGCGCTGCGGCGGCTGTGGCAGCGCTGGGGCGGCAGGGCGGCTCGAGCTGCACGGGGGCGGGCGCACGTCGCCGGCTGCGGCGCGGCACGGCGGCAGCGGCACCGCCGCTGGCGCAGCCCCCTGATGAAGTGCCGTCGAGTCCTCGTCCGCGGCGGGGGTGGGGCCCCTGCCACAGCCGCCCCCACGCCTGCATCCTCAAGCTCACCACTCGCGGATAGCCCG
>BDDC01001805.1:1769-14273 GCA_001662425.1 Chlamydomonas sphaeroides | reverse complement strand
CCCTCCTCCCCCGCCCCGCCCCGCCCCGCCGCCCCCCCAGCTGCTTCAACGGGCCCTACTCGTACAAGCTGGGCTTCACCAGGCCAGCCCGCACCGTCACCTGGCAACAGCTGCCGCCGGGACGTGAGCCGCCAGCGAGGGGCAGGACAGGGCAGGCCAGGGGCCGCCGCGCCCGTGGCGCTCCAGGGGAAGCGCCAAGCGGCTCAAGTCCATGCCCGCACCCCGACCCCACCCGCCACCCGCCCCCCTGCGCCGGCGTCCCTGTTCCGCCCGCAGGGGACGTTGCCGTGGACCTGCCCGCCGCCTCCGCCAGCCCCGCCAGCCTGCTGATGGTGGAGCTGCGCTTCCGGCTGGCGGGCTTCCCCGGCTTCCCCTCCGTGTACGAGGGGCCGCTGCTGGTGGCGCAGTGGCGGCCGCCGCTGGCGGGCGACGCGGGGCTGGCGACGCGGGCTGCGGGCAGGCTGGCGGTGCACCTGGCGCAGCCCGGCTGGGAGAGGGTCGTCACGTCGGCACCCACGTCAGGTGGGGCACACGCCGGGCGCGGCGCCGTCGTGGCTGCAGGGGCCGGGCAGGGTGGCGGGGCTCCTGGTGGCGCTGCGGGCTAGCACGGGTGGCTGCGTTGCGGTGCCGGCCCCCAGCCGCGGCGCCCTCACACCGCCGAGCCGCCGCAGCCCTCCTGCTCTGCTCCCCGTCCCCCGCCCCGTGCCGCACACGCCCCAGTGCCGCCATCACGCCTGCTGGCGATGCTGGCGCCAGGTGCGTACGGGCGTGTGGGGGACACAGGGCGGCCGCGGGGCCTGGGGTGCGAGTGGGGCCTCAGCGCCATGTGGCACCGGCGGGGGGAGCCCCTCCCCCCCCGCCACGCAAGCCCCTGCCTGACTGGCCCCGCCGGCCCCCTGCCGCTGCAGGCGAGTCCGTCCGCTACGAGCCCGCTGGCGTGGTCATCAGGTGAGGGGCCGGGGGAAAGGGGCATGCGCCAGTGGCGCGCAAAACCCATGTGGGCGGGGGGCAGGGGGGCAGCCCGTATGCATGGTCAGGGCTCCTCGAGGCGCCCGGGGCGGGGTGGTAAGGGCTCAGGCGGTGTGGGTGCGGCCCGTCTGCGCAGGTTCAAGGCCCAGCTGCCGCCGCCGGCCGGCGACCACGGTGGCGTCACGGGCGGCGCCGCCTCTCTGGCGGTCTGCGCCGCGCGCGTCACGTCCGAGGCGCACGGGGAGATGGGCTGCGACAACATGCTGGACGACGAGTGGGTGTGGGCCGCCTGGGGACGAGCATGGCACGGCATGGGGTGGGGCGGGGCTGCGGCGGGCTGCACCCGTGGCAATCGCACCCTCACGCCCCGAGCCTGCTCGCCTGCTGCCTGCCTGCCCTGGCCGCAGCTGTGACGGCCTCATAGACGAGGCCGACCCCGACTGCGCCCGCTCCGGGTGACCGGCCCTAGCTGCGCTTGCTGGCGACAGCCGTTGCGCCGCTCCCGTGCCGATTGCCGGGCGGCGGCTGCGCGTGGCGGTGCATGGCCGCTGCCGACGGGAGGCTGCGAGGCAGGTTCTCGTCAGACGATACGGTGTGGACATACGTGGCGCGTGTGGGGGGCTTACCAGGATTGTTGAATGCGTGCATCATGCGGACCACCATGTGGATCATGTGGGTCGGCGCTGTGTGCCGCTGCGCATGCGGGCGGCACCAGGCGTGCCGGCGAATACATATACGTTGAGCCTGGCGGTGTCCATAAGCGTTGGGGCCTGCCTGGCTGCAGTCAGTGTGCTTTGCATTTTTGAACTTTGACCTTGCCAGAGTAGGGATGTGATTAGCAGGCTGGGTGGGACGCAGCTGGAGAGTGCGCCTTGCGCGGGGGCCCCCGGGGTGGGCTCCCCTGGTAGCTTGTGATTGAAGTAGGCAGCGGTGCGGCGAGCTGGCCGTCGCGGTTGGAAGGCGGATCAGGCGGATCGCGTTTGCTGCAGAGTGGACGACGGAGGCGGTACACGAGGCGCGCCGGTGCTGATTAGGTACGCTGTGTGGTTCCTGATCAAGCTCATGGCAGTGACGACAAAATGCACCGCGCCAATATGACATAGCTGTGAGGCAGACACGAAGGGCCTCTCCAAGCGGGCGACGGAGCCGGGGAACAGCGCCGAGGTTCTTCAAGAATTGAAACATGTTGTCACCCTGGTCTGCCGGCGGCGATTCTGATGTCGTGGTCCAGGCTCCCTCACCGAACTGGGTAACTGCTGTTCCTGGGCGCCGCTGGGGGGAATGCCCCATGCTGTATCTGTGAGTCGAGGGCGCGGATGGGCATGCAGGAATGGCCGGCTCACACAGCCACACGACGGTAGACCCCGCAAATGCAAGGAACCTGGAGCGGCGTCAGTACAGGTGTACAGCGGCATGGCGGTGTGGGCTGCGGCGCCTGCGTGTCTCCCTTGTACCTGTTCCTCGTGCTGCTAGCTGTGAGCTGCGGGATGTGACATACAAGCGGACCAGAGGAGACTATTCAAGGCTCCGACGGACGCTCCTGGGGGTTTGCCAGGGTTTGCCACAGGCGCCCACCGCCCCACCCGTTCATTCTGTTCCCCTCTCCCGGCCCCTCCTGCCCTTTGTAGAGTTATATTTGCCTCTGCGGCTGGTTGTCCGATTGACATGGCAGGGAACTCTGGACGGCCCACCCAGGCACGTGTACGAGTCACGGGCGATAACGGCGGGGGTGCCAGTTAACCCCGATGCCCATGCCTTGCATGCAGACGTTGAGCTACTCTTGGTCAACCGTTCATACACTTTGCGTTTGGTGCCGTCATACACACAGGCGTCGTTGTTACTACCCTTGCTGACACCCGTCGTCGATCAACATTTGCTCCTGCGACGCCCGAGTGTGTAGCTTAGCCCGCCGCTAGTTAGTCAGCCGCACAGCTGGCTACAGAGCTTGCCTCACCCCGGCGCGAGAGGCTCGCACGCGGTGAGGAGGATACCCCGGCGCGGGCCGCGTCGCCAGGATGGCGCGCAGCACGTATGAAGACTTCATCATCAAGGAGAAGATTGGCAGCGGCAGCTATGGCGTGGTCTTCAAGGTCGTGCGCAAAGTCGACAAGCATGTGTACGCGATGAAGGAAATCGACCTCCAGGGCATGTCCCGCAAGGTGCGGCTTTTTCATCATTTTACCTGCAAGAGAAAGGGAGGGGCAGGGAAGGGAGCCGGGCCCGGTGCAGTTCGTCACTTCAGGCTTCGCCCGCAGGAGCAAGAGGAGTGCATCCGGGAGACACGCGTGCTCTCTTCGCTGGACTCGGACTTCATTATCAGGTACTACGACTCCTTCCTGGAGAAGGTGCGTGCGCAGCCTGGACGTTGCTTCCTTCGCTTGGAATGCCTACCCTGAAACTTAGCTCGCACCCTACAGGGCAAGCTATACATCATCACAGAGTATGCAGCCAATGGCAACTTGCACGATTACATCAAGAAGCAGAAGTCGCGGCTGCCGGAGGACCTCATATGGAAGCTATATATCCAGGTAACTCTCTGTCCCTGCCGATTGGGAACGTGGGGCGGCATGCAGCCGTGCGGCGGGGGGCAGTTCGTGGTTGGGGTTTTGGTGGCGGGCCCGGCAGACCAGCAGGCACGCCCCCCTTACCTTTCACCCGAACCCACCGCTCGTGCATAGATTCTCATGGGCCTGAACCACATGCACTCCAAGAAGATCCTGCACCGCGACATCAAGACGCTGAACGTGTTCCTCGACGAGGACCTCAACGTCAAGCTGGGCGACATGGGCGTCGCCAAGGTGCGCAACAGCCCAAGGGGCCGGGCCACCGGTGCCCCGTTGCCATATTTCCACACAGCTGACCCCCGCCCTGCCCCCCTGGTAGATTCTGAGCACCAACACGGTGTTCGCCAAGACCATCGTGGGGACGCCCTACTACCTGTCGCCGGAGCTGTGCGAGGACAAGCCGTACAACGAGAAGTCGGACGTGTGGGCGCTCGGGGTGGTGCTGTACGAGTGCTGCACGCAGCGGCATCCCTTCGACGCCGACAACCAGGTGCAGCCTCGCACGCTAAGCGTCGTCCAAAGTGCCTCTGGCTGCCCTTGCTCAGGCCCCGGCGGGTTGTGTCATCGCTGTAAAGCAAGCCGGCGCTGGCGGATGATGGCAGCACACACACGCTGCGTGGACTCTCAGACAGGGGTTGAAAGGGGATACGGCCGTCACTTGACAGCGCGACCCTGGTGTACATGTATCTAACCAGCGCGACCCGCCCGGTCGTGTCCCGCCGCCGCCCCGCAGGGCGCGCTCATCCTCAAAATCCTCCGAGGAAAGTTCCCGCCCGTGAGCGGCTACTCGCCCGACATCAGCGACCTCATCAAGCGTTGCTTGACGCAGGTGCGCTGTGCCGGGCCTCCTCGCCGGCATAGGCCCGCCTAGGTCGCACAGGGTCGGCCCGGTGGCGGCAGCTGGAGCAAAGCAGCACCTGGACGCATCGTTAACGGGGACCTTAGAACTGCACGCCGGTGGTCACCGCTGCATACCGCGCCGCGCCGCGCCCCGGCCGCAGAATGCCAACCGGCGGCCCAACACATACAAGCTGCTCACGCTGGCCAGCATCCGCAACAAGGCGGAGGAGATGGGCATCGTGCTGCCCGACCAGGCCACGATGGCGCTCATGGCGGACAAGAACATGGCCACCGCCGGAGCCAAGGTGGGGCGGCCGGGCACAAGGCGAGGCAAGGGACTGCGGTTGCATGGCTGCAGAAAGGAGGGCAGGCAGATGACACTGACCCAGTGCTGTTGACTCACGGTCCCTGGTGCCCCTCGCCCCGCCTCACAGGGCGCACGGCCGAAGACGCCGCAAGGTGCGGCAGAGGGTCAGAGCTGTGCGCTGCGGCCCTACATGGGCGCACGGCATCGCGCACTGCACGCACACTGCATAAGTTCCCCAGACAACCCCGCTGGCCCCTTCCCTCTCCTGCGACCCCGCGATGCTGCCCACGCGTGTCCGTGTGTACGCTGCTCCTCTCGTGCGGGCTGTCCCGGCCTGGCCCCTGCGCTGCCCATCTGCCGCTTACCTGACGCCGCTCAGCCGCTCGCACCTCCGCAGCCGGCCCCGCTCCCGCTGAGCATACGGCGGCGGTGCGGGCCGTGCAGGCGCTGCCAAAGCACATTGGCAGGCAGCCGCGGCCGCAGCAGCAACAGCAGCAGCAGGGAATGATCCGGGTCGTAGGTGCGTCGCGGGAGGCAAGCCTGCTGCAGCCGCTGCCAGCTGGAGACACAGCCACGGGGAGCTCTTCTGCATCGCTCAGCTCGCCGCCGCAAGCTACGGCCCGGTTTGTACTCCGTCGCGGTCCCGCTCACCGGCCCCGCCGCCCCTGCCCGCGCGCTGCCCGCACGCCCCCGCGCAACGAAGGCGACATGAACGCTCCGCCCGAGGTGGCCGCTGTCCCTGTGGGCCAAGCCAAGGCCTTCGTCTTTGGCTCCACCGCCACACTCCGCACCATCCGCGCAGGCGACAGCGCGGCCGCGGGTGCCCGGCCGGTGGACGTCTCGGTGTCGAGCGTGGAGCAGACGCCTGGGGAGGGGGCAGCGCTGGGCGCGGCGCCGGTGCCGGTGCAGGCGGCGTGGAGCGTGGAGGACGCCAAGCCGAAGGCCAGCCGGCCGCCGGCGTGGGGCCTGGCGCAGCAGATGGGTGCGTGTGGGCAACGGGGCCGGGGGCCGCTCGGCTTTGTGAGGCCGGGTGCTGTGCTTGCCGGCTCGGCTGTGCGCTTATCAGCTGGTACAGGGAGGGCTGACAAACAACAGGGGGGGCCTGCGGCTGCATGTGCGGCCCAAGCTGCTGGGCGCAAGGCCTGGGATTCAGCACCGCGATGACACCTCGTGCGTCTCTATCCTGGTAGCCGTCCCTGCGCAAACTGGCTACGAGGGGCGCGCCTCTGTCGATACTGTGCGGCCCTCGCGTAGGGGGTCCTAGATGCGCGCCTCCGCTGCCGTGCCTGGGAGACTGCGAGCTGTGGGTCCCCAGGGCGATGCCTGTATGTTGCGCACAGGGAGTACACTGCAGATGCGCCATGTGCGCCGGTAGTCAGTGTGGTTCCACCTCTGCTCCCAAACCGCTGCTGCATCCCTTCTTGTGCTGCTGCCTCGTTGTTGTAGAGGAGCTGGAGGTGGATGACGACGGCGAGGAGGACGATCCCAGCAAGAACCCCTACCTCAACCCCGTGACCGGGGACGACGACGGCGAGGACGAGGACGACGACGGCGAGGGCGAGGAGGGCGACGACGACTACGAGGACGGCGGGGAATACGAGGGCGAGGAGGGCCCGGGCGAGGAGGGCTGGTCGCCCGACCCCACGCGCATCGCGCACATGAAGAGCGCGATGATGATCCAGCGGGCCGCCTGCCTGGACCTGGTGGGGGAGAAGGCCTTCAACGAGCTGTGAGTGCTGCGGGCGGCAGGGGCGGGGGAGACCGAGGCGGATGCTTGGGGGCGAGGGGCAACAAAGGGCGGGCCGGTAGGCACGGGCAACCCGCTGCAGAGGTGCCTAACAACGGGACACCACCGCACGCTGGAGCCCGCTGCCGCTGAGCAGCCCGCTGTCGAGCGCCGTGGCAGTGCTCCCCCTTCTCCTACCTGACCCGCCCCCTCCCTGCTTGCCCCCCGCTTGCCCCGGCCCCCGCCCAGCTACGCGCTGCTCAAGAGCAACCAGGTGGACGAGGCCAGCATGACGGACCTGTCGCGGCTGGTGTTCAAGATCATCCCCTACGACAAGAGCGAGGTCATCCAGATGATGTACAAGCTGCTGTACCTGGAGTCGCAGCTGGAGGGGGCGTGAGGGGGTGGCGCAGGCGCGGCGGGAGCAGGCGCGGCCCCCAGCGGTGGCCCTGGCCGCCCGCCGGCATGGCCCGCGGTGGGGCAACAGTGGGAGCGTGTGGTGGGGACATGGCTGGCGGCGCGCGCAGTGGCTGGGGTAACGTTATCGCGGGGCTAAGTGGGTCGGGGCCATGAGGGGCGTGGCGACACACTGGGCCGCCCGGGCCACCGCAGGCAGCCACGCGGCGCCGAAGGAGGCGCTGCTTGCCTGGCGGTTGGTGCCCGAGGCCCAGGCATCGCCTGCAGCGCGGCACGAGGGGGTGGGTGGGGTACAGCGCGGCATCAGAGCCGCCCCGTGCGTGTCGCCGTGTGACTGCGGGGTTGGGCCCTGCACCGCACCGAGGATGTCTCTGTGCGGGCGATGGCGCAGCCGCGGCGGGCGGCGTGAGTACTGACGTGCTGTGTGCCCGGCTGACGCGCTGAGGCGCTAGCCTGGGTCGGTGGCAGGCGGGCAGCGAGCGACGGCTAGGGGCGTGCCGGTAGAGACGCGGGGTTGAGGGGCGCTAGTCAGGCTGCGTGACTGCGGTTCGTCGTGCGGTCAGGTGCCTTGCTAGCCGCTGTGGGCTGGCCGGCTACCGGTGGCCTGTGGAACTGCTGCGAGCTCTGCGTTCGGGTATAATGGGCATGAGTGTATGGGAGCGCTAGGAGAATAGTGACCAGGCTTGGCCGGTAGGGCTTCGGTATGTCATCATTGTGCTCGTGCACCCCATGGGGCGTGTAACAGAGGTCAGGGTTGATGTCAGCTCCCGCCACATCCTCCGTAACCCGCGATCATTCTCAGCCAGCATACCTGCTGAACTGCACACATCACTGTCAGAATTCGCATCTCGCGCAGCCCTCACAAACACGCCTTTTTCGGCGACATTCCTTGCGAGTCGTGACGTTACTGCGTTCAGAATGACGGCACCCAGTGCTGGTAGCGACGCTGCTGCTGTGTCCAAAGCTAGTGGAGAAGACGGTTTCCCTCGGTCGGTGTTCGTGACCGACGATGCGCCGGTGCATGACGTGCCCATGAGTGCTATCAAGCGGCCTCTGCAGTCAACGGTGGATCGTTCAAAGGCGAGCTTTGCGCAGTACACCCCGATAGGCTGGGGCCCATCGCAACCGCAACCGCACGCCCTCCCTGCCGAAGGCCCAAGTTGGCTCGTTTGGGGGTCAACGCCAACCCGCGCCCTTCATGCCGAAAGGCCTATGCACCCTTGCCCCGGGCCCGGCCTCACTCCTACGTCCGCAGGTGGAAGAATTCAAAAGCAAGATACAGGTGTGTGTGCCGAGGACGGCAACACCAGATGCGTGGGCAACCTGGGGGTGCTGGCGCTTGGCTGGGGGTGGGTGCCGGCGCTTGGCTGGCGTACCGTAGCCGTCCCGCCCCTCCCCCTCCCCGTTCCCCACCCACATCGACGTGCGCACGTCAGGCTGGCGAGCACCTGACGCCCATTGAGGTGGTTTGGGTGGAGCGGCCCGAGGTGCGGCGCGGGGCCAGAGGGGGGCCAGAGGGGGGCCAGAGGGGGGGCAAGAGGGGGGCCAGAGGGGGGCCAGAGGAAGGCCAGAGGGGGGCCAGAGGGGGGCCAGAGGGGGCCCTACACACGCCGCGGGTGGAGACGGAGTCTGCGGACCCGCGCCGTGCGCCGTCGGCGGCCCTCATTGCCACACAACAGCCGCAGCCAAGCGTTTCGTGGACCCACCCCCCGCGGCACCCCTCGTTACGCGGAGCGGTCGCGCTGAAATGTGTTGGCAGGGGGCGGTTCGCTTCGCCGCGGAGCAGTCGCGACCCCCTTCGTGCGTGCACAGGTCGCAGCAGCGCTCCCGACCCCAGGTTCGCACCTGCCCACCCCTGCCTGCCCTGGCTGACGCACCGCAGGGCAACTACTTCTTCTCCTTTGGCGGCTGCCACCGCTGGGCCGCACACAGCGAGGCAAGCGAGGCCGCCGGCTCCCATGCCAGCTGCAGCAGCTGCACCTTGCCCCAGTGCCGGGCCGCCACACCGAAGCATGGCCACTGCCACGCCCTCACAGCCCCCGGGCCCTGCCATACAGCGCTATGGCCATACGGCACAGCACGAGCAGTTCCGCCCCCACCGCTGCCGCTGCCCCTGCCCTGCCAGACTGCCTCAACCCCTCCGCCCCCCCTCCGCCCCCCCCCCTCCGCCCCGCTCTGCAGCTGGGCAGCGCCACCATCCCCGCCAAGCTCATCCGCGTGTCCCCCGCCACCATAGCCACCTACCTGGGCGCCAGCAGCCCCTTCACGCAGCAGCAGCAGCAGCAGCAGCAGGCGGCGTGAGGCCGGCAGCGCCCATAGCCCGGCTGCAGGGCCGCTGCTGCTGCTGCTGCTGCGGCGGCGGTGCGACGTGCGCGGGCGTACCTATGGGGCAGGCAGGGGAGGGCGGCGGGGGGCTGGGTTGCGGGTTGTGAAGGAATGAATTGATGAATGGATGGATGAAGGCGTTGCACAGAAGGCTGGGCTGGGGTAGGGGCTGGGCGCATGCGGGTAGGCTGCGCTGCTGGGCGGCAGGAGGGCGGGACGGAGGGGAGCTGCGGTGCCGCGCTATGCAGGGCGTCCGTCAAGGGGCTCAGACGACAATCAACTCACACCAATGGGTTCTGTTCTACTGAACAGTGAACACTTGATCACACCGATGCGGCCTGAGCTCAGTCGCAGGGGGAGTCGTGGGTGTTGGTGTGCGGGAGGACTTTGCCAACCTGCGCGCTGAGCAAGTGCGCAGGACCCGGTTTAAGGAGGGTGAACTTCTGGCGGGCCGCCCGGTGCAAGGCGCTGTCGGGGGCTGCACGGAGGCGCAGTGGCCGCACTGCCGCCTGCGCGAGGCGCCGTGTCGCATGTGGATGTCAAGGATGGGCGCGGCCCTGAGAACTGGACTGTCGGACTGAGCGACGGCTTCGAGCAATCACGGGCACGTAGACGACGACGAAGAAGAAGAATCCGACACCAGTACTTTGAGGGTGGCACTGATGTCACCGTGATATGGGAAGAGGAGGGAACATGGTGTTCGGCCCCTTGTGGCCGTACGCGCCAACAGCTGGCCTGGGATGGCCGAGGATTACTTGGCTTGGACGGCTCGGCGGCTTGGGTTGTGTCGCGCCCAATACCCTGAAATTATAGCACTGGAGACCCTGTCCAAGGGGAAAGAGGGGAGCATGGACTTGGGGGCGCCAGGAGGGGCGGGTGCGAATGGCTGTACCGCCATCAGCTATCTCCACACCTCCAGGCGGTTACTAGAAGTGTGGAGCCCCAGGCGTTTTGTACTAATGACGGCAACATTATAAATGCAGCGAATAACCTTTTACCTCTTGGTCCTTGGGTTAGCGGCCAAAACGGTAGCGCAAGATGGTCAACCCATCTCAGCGCCAGGCGCCTTACTTGCCGCCTGCTACAACAGTAATAGCACCGCCAACGAGCTGCCCGGCACGTTCACAGGCTACATGGGCGACGACCTGCCGCGGTGCGTGCGCGCGCTCCGCCGCTTCGCGCGCGCGCGCGCGCCGGAGCCTTCGCCGCGCGCCCAACAGCTTCGCCCAACATAACAAGTGGACCTAGGGGCACTCCTTTCTTTCTTGCCAAAGAAACCGCTGACTCCCCCGCCTGCCCTTCCGCGCCTGCACCCCGCCTGCGCCCCCAGCCTGCGCCTGCAGGCCAGCTGGTGGTCGTCCCGCCCCAGCCCGCTGCCGCTTACCCTGGCCACCATGGCCTCGCTGGGCCGGCTGGCCATGCTGGAGCGCCAGTGAGACCCGCCGTCAGCGGGGGAAGCGGGGTGGGGAAAGGGGAAGGCAGGGGGAATGGCGCTCCGTGGCACGCGCGCGCGGCCGCTCAGCTCCGCGCGCCCCCACCCCCCGAGCGCCTGCTGCTCCCCCGCCTGCCCTGTTGCTTCTCCTACCCTTCCTGTCCTGAGCGGATGCCTGCATGGCTGCGACAGCTCCACCGCACGTATGCATGCACGGCTGTAACGACACACACACGCACACATACGCACATGCGCACACACGCACACATACACACACACCACCGGCCCCTCTCCCCACCCTCGCATGGACGCAGGTGCCGCAGCTACTGCGGCCCCCTGAGTGCCGCAGTGTACCTGCCGCTGCTGCTGCCCGCCGGACCCGGGCCAACCGCTGAGGAGGAGCGGCGGCAGGCGGGGGCAGGAGGGGGGGGCGCAGGGGAAGGGGAAGGGCACGAGGAAGGGCAGCAGCCTGGCGCGGACCAAGCAGCAGCGGAGGGCGGCGGCGGCGACCAGCAGCAGGCCCAGCTGGCGGCGAGCCGCAGCCGAAGACGGCGGCGGCGGCAGCACTGGCGGCGGCGGCGCCTGCTGGAGTCGCCCCAGCGCCTGCCGCCGGCGCTGGCGGCGCAGGTGGCGGAGGCGGAGGCGGCGCTGGCGGTGGGGCCGATGGGGGCTGTGGGGGCGGGTGGGGTGCGTGGCCTGAGATGCACGAGCGGTAGCATGCGAGCAGTCGGGTTGGGGAGCGGAGGAGCGCGGGAGTGGCCCCGCCGCTGCTCGCCGCTGCTGTGGTCGCCGCTGGTGGTGGGGGGGAGCTGCCGCACCTGCTGGGTAGCGCGCCCACCGCCCACCTCAGTCAGGTCCTGATCAGGCAGCAAGCAAGGCGCCTCGTGGGGCCCACGCACGGTGCCTGCGCCCGACCGCCCAGCCAGCCTCCTGCCCCGTCGCCCTGTCCTCCTCACCCTTCTCCCCCACCCCCGGCCCCCTCAGGCGCTGTTTGCGCGCATGGAGGCGCCCGGCTGCGGCCGCGACCAGCCGGGGCCCGCCTCCAGCGCGGCGGGCCCAGCACCCGCCAACGCCTCCTCCTCCTCCCCGTCCTCCGCCTCCGCCCCCTCCGGCTGCTGCTGCTCGCTGGCGCTGGCGCTGTACACGGAGCGGCTGGGCGACCCGCAGCTGGCAAGTGGCGGGTGGGGGGGCGGGCACCGGAGGGTGGGCCCCGCCCCTCCCTCCTTGCCTTGTGTTCAGGTCCACGCGCTCTCCGCCGCCCTGCCCCTCCTTTCCTCCCTCCCTGCCCTCACTCACTTCTCAACCCACCCATCCCCCACCCAGGCCGCGCTGCTGCCCTCCAACGCGCTCCGCAACGCCGCCACCCTGGCCGCCTCCACCCCGCTGCTGGCGACGCTGGATGTGGACCTGCTGCCCAGTCCCGGGCTGGGGGCGCTGGCGGCCGACCCGGCATGGTGGGGAGGGGAGGGGAGGGGGCCGGAGGGCGGCTGGTGGGGGCAAGGAGGGCTGGGTGTGGAAAGACGAACGAGCCTGGTGATGGGGGGACTGGGGCTCGTAGGGAAAGGGCGCGCAAAGGCGCAGGTTCAGGAAAGTGTGTGGGGGGGGGAGGCGGGGCATTGGGCAGGGCACGCCCCCGCCGAAACATGCCACCTGCCTTTCCCCTGCCCCGTGCCGCAGGGTGTCATCCGCACTGGCTGACGCCACCGCCCAGCCTCCGGTGCTGCGCGTGCTGCCTGCCTGGGAGGCAGCGCCGGGGCTGGGGCCGGCGGAGGCGGAGGCGGTGGTGGCGGCGGCGCTGGCGGGTGCGTGCGGCCCTGCCTGTTGCGGCCCTGTTGCGGGGCTTGCTGGGGGTGCGGCAGCTGCACGGGTGCGCCGGGGGCCGAGCAGGGCGCCATGCCCTGCCTCATCCACATGACCGTGCGCC